>JAZGTJ010002632.1:6638-40860 GCA_036877575.1 Botia almorhae
ACAGAGAGAGAGAGAGAGAGAGAGAGTTATGACATCAGCATCATTCACAAACAGAATACTGTCATTTACTCTGAGAGAGAGAGAGAGAGAGAGAGAGAGAGAGAGAGGGTGAAAGGACAGTTATGACATCAGCATTCATTGACTATCAGAGGCTGATGAATCTTTACATTAAATTGTGCTGATGGTGATAAAACAGAAACAGTGTGATTATTACATAACATGTGCTTTTATAAGAATGAAAAACTTTTCCAATATTCTCACTGTACTGACACATCAAATTTAGCTCAGTTGAAACTTAAATCCTGAAACTGTTAAACTTCAAGTTCTGCAGGAGTTGTTTGTAAAATGATTGTTGAAAACCAAAACGAATGATTTCTTTAGACGCATCAACATCACATACTAAAGTGCTTCCTACTTTAAATAATTATTGGCTTGTTGGGGCCAATAATTGACCCCTACATTTGTAAACATACAAAGTATGTTATTTACATAGACATTGTGTAGTTGTATTTTGTTTCAAATGTAGAATTTGTCATTACTAATTTTAATACAGAAATAATGATGAAGTACAGTAATGAAGCACAATCAGAACCTAACAGCCCCGCATATGATGTCAGAGAAACCCACTCCTCCACACAAACAGCCTTCAGCTTCAGAGGCAGCGCTTGTGTGCTCATCCACACAGACTTCACTGCAGTGGGAGTTTAAGTGCTATTGTGCTGACTGACTGTCAGCAGAACTTTCTGGAAATAACTGTTCATACATATTCATAATTCAGCCCTCTAATTATTACTGACCATCAAGAGAGAGAGAGAGACAGAGAGAGTGAGTCAGGGAGTGAGTGATTGAGTAAAAAAGAGAGAGAAGAAGAGAGACAGAGGGAGAGAGTAAGTGTGTGAGACAGAGAGAGAGCGAGAGCGAGAGCGAGAGACAGACAGGGTGTTAGGGAAGCCTAATTTTTCTATTAGACCTGTCAGTTTAGTCTTACTCTACAGTGTACATGCATTTTAACATCTTGACCTACCACAAAACTTCTAAAACTGAAGCCCTTAAACCCGAGCAAGACAGGAAGAGCCTAGAACTAAAACACATTCAGTGACATAAACGTACAATTTTTGGTCTGGTGCTAATAAATTTAGAACATGATTCAGCCTCTTTATGACATCACTTTGAATAACTGTATAGTGTCGGGTTGTGCGTTTGTTAATGTCTGATCAGATCAGATATAATTTTTAGGATGAAACGTCTCACAACATCTGTCCAGATCAGACCGCATGTTCAGACATTAATATACACTGCAACTTGTTTCTAATGTTTGGATTCCTTAGAGGGTCAAATTTCATTTTTCTATTCATGGTTACATAAGAAATGTTTACTACAGGTATACATGGATAAAGACCCTCTTTATTAATGTATAGTAACTGGGTTTAAACTTTGTTAGTCTGTTTGTTTGGTTCTGCAGTCTCATATGGAGTTTTAGGCAGTGCTGCATTCAGAAACATCTTACACAAGCGAGTCGTATCTGTGTGTTGTTGGTGTAAAGTTAAACCCCCTTAACACACGCCCCCTCAGTTATTTTATTCTGCAACTGGCCTGGTGTACAGTCACCTCATGAAATACTTTCATTTTACAAGTACTAAACCTATTGTCACGAGAAGGTGGAGAGGAACACACGTGAGAGCTGACAGTGTGTGTGTGTCTCAGTTTAGAGATGTGAAGTTTGCTATTTCTAGATTTTTTCTCACAAGCTTTATTTCTGTCTCTCTCTGTTTCTATTTCTGTCTGCTTAATTTCTCCTGCAGTGTGTGTCTGAGTGAATGTGTGTGTTTTGTGTATATGTATATATGTGTGTGGGTGTGCTGACATGCTCTGGCGTAAAACTGCATTTGTTAAAGGGATCTGCAGCTGGTTGCACTATAAATACAGCACTAGCAACCTTACAGATGCTTTACTGTGTGTACAAACAGTTTTAGATATATGTGTGATGGCCAAATTCAAAAGTTCTTACTAATAGAAACATACAGCTGTAAATCAGTGTATAAGGACATTTAAAAGTCGTCCTCACTGCTTGAAAGGGTCTTAAATCATGTATCAATTAAAACCTAATTATGTGTGAGAATTAAGGCTCGGGATATAGTAAATATAATGATCTTACTATAAAAAATGTTCATTTTAAAGCATAAAACAGAAGATGCATTCTGCTACATATTGTATTGGCACTGAAAATCATCTTGACAGCTTCTTCAGAGAAACGAAAACAAAAATGTTACCTGAGTCTTCCGTCCTGGGCAGCAGCTCCTCCTGGAATGATCTTTGTGATGAAGATGCTGGGATCATCTCCTACATGAGGGTTATCAGTCCCTCCAGCTATACTGAAGCCCAGACCAGAGTTCCCCTAAACACACAACACTTGTGATCTATTCTATACAAATACTGCACAGTAATTAAAGATTCACTTCATATGATTAGACAAATATATCCCCGTAAAAATGAAAAATTATTGAAAAATGATTGTTATCTCAGGGAGGCAAGTACCGCCCTTTAATGAAACTGTTTACTTTCTCTACCATCTTTCTGACTCTGAACATTTGTTAAACACGTTTTATTATTTGTACAGTTACAACACTCAAGTATTTCTATTTAACTGAAATCACTTTTTAAGAACTACAATAAACAGCTGGAGGGAACTACAGCTCTCCTCTTCCTGGTTTTATGACTCACAACATTTGCATAAACTCCACACCTCTGTGTCAACTCTGTGACATTTCCAGACACACACACTAGGCGTTTAACCAATGACAACACACTGGGCCAGTGAACCAATCTGAGCTCATTGTGTAATTCTGGAGGAGGAGCTTCACAGAGACAGGAACTGTTTTTATGAAACAGTGATGTAGAATAAAGATCAAATATGTATATAAATTAAAAATTATGAAATTAGCTTTAGATAGTAAAATGTAATTTATTATCACTGTGATTTACTAACCCTCACACAATATTGTCTGATATTTATTCTGAATAAATATAAATATTGATACAATTCTCACACAGTTTAAGACATTATAAGGGCTTCTGTTTCATGTAATGACATTGTTTTCAATGTGTATTATATAACTTTCTAAATTGTGTGAATTATATGTTACTGTTCATGAACTCACCCTTTCCAATGTAATCTCTTCATATTCAATCTCTCCCTCTCCTCCATTCACCTGCAACACACACACACGCACACAAACACACACACACACACACACACACACACACACACACACACACACACACACACAGGTGTCAGGTGTCAGGTGTCAGTGAACTGCAGTCTACAGATCTTTATTCTGTGTGTAGTGAGAGTGATAATATCACATGATCAGATTTCTGTAATTGATTCTCGTTCATGAAAAACTCAACACCACATGCTAGAGTGATGTAGGTGGTTGCTAAGGTCTTGATATGTGGTTGTGTTTTGAGTGGTTGTTAGAATGTTGCTATGCAGTTGCTAGAGTGTTCTGGGTGGTAGCTAGGGCATTGCTAGAGTGTTGTTTGGGTGTTCTGGGTAGTTGCTTGTTGGCCTGTATTTCACAAAACCCACAGTCAAATCTTCACATTATTCTGGGCTCTAGAAATCTGCCTTCACTCTGTAAGACTTACATAAGGTGAGCCATCCAGTGTGTCTGTATTCACCACCACAGGTGGAGAGTTGCCCTGCAGGACAGAGAGAGAGAGACAGTAGTTAACACAGTGTTTATTAGGCTGCAGATACGAGCGCTACATTTAGAATAATACACTGCGATACTGCTGGAGTGATTTCTGCAGTGTGTGAACTGTGCACAGTATGCAGATTTTCTGTATGCATGAAATACTACTGCAAAGTAAACAACCAGAGCCCCCTGCTGTAGATACTGCATCCCAGAATGCCATGCGCTCGACTCTTCAATTAATGCAGGTGCAATAATTGGATTAAACACAAAAATGAATTCAAACTGTAAAGCTCGCTAATCAAACATGCAATATATCAAAGGTCATGTGACAACAATGCAGCTGTTACGGTGAAGGCTCCAGCCTCCTCTCCACCGCGCCACCAGAGGGAACCATCGCCGGAGTATTAACTGGATTAGATCGTACTACAAGTCCCATCATGCACTTACCTGGAACTGATCACTTCCTGTTTGTCACCTGCCCGGACTCACTCATCTACCTCATCTACTAGTCTTGTTTGCTTTGTGCTGCATTTCTGAGCGTTTTTCCATTGTTTCTCTGATTGTCTATTGTGTATTACCTGGATTGTTTATCGATTACTGATTCTTTGCCACCTGCCTTCGTCATTTGACTGTTTATCGTTATTGCTATTTGCTGCCTGCCCCCACCTAGTTCTGTTCTACCATTTATGATTGTTTGCTGCCTGTCCTGACCTAGTTCTGTTCTACTGTTTATGATTGTTTGCTGCCTGCCTCAACCTAGTTCTGTTCTACCATTTATGATTGTTTGCTGCCTGTCCTGACCTAGTTCTGTTCTACTGTTTATAATGGTTTGCTGCCTGCCTCGACCTAGTTCTGTTCTACCGTTTATGACTGTTTGCTGCCTGCCTCGACCTAGTTCTGTTCTACCGTTTATGACTGTTTGCTGCCTGCCTCGACCTAGTTCTGTTCTACTGTTTATGATTGTTTGCTGCCTGCCTCGACCTAGTTCTGTTCTACCGTTTATGACTGTTTGCTGCCTGCCTCGACCTAGTTCTGTTTGACTGTTTATGATTGTTTGCTGCCTGCCTCGACCTAGTTCTGTTTGACTGTTTATGATTGTTTTCTGCCTGCCTCGACCTAGTTCTGTTCTACCGTTTATGACTGTCCTGACCTACGCCTGTTCACCGACATCTTGTTTTGCCTCCGATGTGTTTGTTTACTATTGTATACTCTGCCTGTTGACCCTGTTAATGAACTGTGTCGCGGATGGATCCCAACATATTAACATATTTATTTTTAGAAAGTTCACAATTTACAGTATATACTACACAAAATGCATTATGGAATATTTTTCTCTTCAGAACACAGACAGGTCTGTTTAAATTCAAATTTCATTCAAATTAAGTTTATTAACAATTAAAACTTCTGATTGCAATCAGTACACTCATATAGCAGCTAATGGTTGTTAAGCTGTACTGTGTGTACACTACTCTCCATTACCATCACACAAACTACAAGCAATTTACCACAGCAACATCTGCTAAATACGATTAGAGACACACACACACATATAAAACAAGCTCTGTTTGACTGACACAAATGACTGCCTTTTATTACACTGCACTGCATCCACCCACATGATCACATTAGCACACACTCAAGTACACACAACATCAGAAACTCATTCAAGTGCTCACTTCCCCTTCGGGTGAGATGGCCACATTTCCCTGCAGCCACAGAGAGCAGCGTGTGTCTGTGTGCTGCGGACGAGCGCTAACTCTCTCTCTTACCAAACAACTACATTTAAACTGAGTAACTCTTTTAATGTGTGTCCAATCCAGTACATACATCACTCTTATTGTTACGCTGGAGGCTCCAGCACTCTCCACCGCGACAGCAGAGGGAGATATCTCCGGAATACTGAGAGCCACTTCCAGAACTACACTTCCCATCATCCTCTGCTACTCCATGATTACTTCCTGCCACACACCTGATCATCATCTGCTCACCGTATATAAACTGGACTCAACCGTATCATGATTGCAAAGTCTTGTTTACTCTAGTTGCAATTCTGAGCGTTATTTCTGATTGTTATTCTGTGTATCGATTTGGATTGTTTAAAGGATTCTGATTCTTTGCCGCCTGCCTCATTTGTGCCAGTTTACCGGTTTGTGATTGTTTTCTGCCTGCATCTGATTCTCTGCCTGCTTATTGTTAATGATTGTTTGCTGCCAGCCCTGATCTTGCCTGATTCACGTTTCTAATTGTTTGCCGCCGGCCCATTGTTACTATTGCTGTTATTGACCTCGCCATTAAAACTAAACTGCAGATAGTTTCGAATGCTTCTGATCATTCTTTACACATATAGCTGGATACTGCTAGAGACAGTGTGTGATTTCTTAGGATATAGAAAACAAAACTTACAGCCGTACCACACAGTACAAAAATACTGTAGTTGTATCTGATGATAAGACTATAGTCATTTACATGTATTCATTTAGCACTATTATCCAAAGTCACTTACAAATAATATACAAATAATAATCTACTTGTAATTGTGTTAGGAACTTCAAAAAATGACACAGTAATACCATAATGATGCCCAAAACATGATTTTGGCATATGAGAGAGAGAGAGAGGTTGGGCTATGAATCATTTGTTTTGATAAAGACATTCTCACTGTGAGATTTACCGAATGTGTTCTTTAATGAAGAATCTCTATGGTAACCTAATTACCATAATGAAGAGACATTTGAAAGAGAGTTTAAAATTAATGTGGATCTCGGGACAGAACATTCTACCAACAACATCAGATTTATGAGTCGATATTTTTTAAGCTTGTTGTATTTAATAATATATTTCCTTAATGACAGAACAGCAGTCATGCTGAAGGTGATTAGTGTGTTTGTGCATTCACGGGAGATGAAATCTGTTAGGCCAAAGCTTCAGATTAAAATGAAACAGAAGTAGATTAACAGAAGGTGATTGTGATAACTCTGTGATTAAAAGTCAAGGTGGCATAAAAACATAAACGTGTCAACCCAACACAGTATTTAAACTTTACATTACACTAAAGCAACCAGAAGCTATTTAGTCTCACCAACATACACAATTATTAACACGACACACATGTACTGAATGTCTTGTGTTAGCCAGTAATTAACTGCACAAAACACTGTATGTTGATCTCTGTTATCTCTGTTCCAAACCCTCGTGATCTGCATCTCCACTGTTCTGGAATCTTCTGACTGTCTGATATGAATGTTCTACACAGGCAGAAACGCTTTGCATAAAAGAATAGCAGGAGACTCGATTCATTATCTCTGATGTCAGCACAACTGTTTATACACGTTCAAATGAAATAACTCTTACATACATCCTGACAGTGAGAGTTACAGAGGGTCATATGATGAGTGTCTGGAGTGAATTCTTGTGTGTGGTTGGCAGCTCTCTCTCTCACTTTCTCTCTCTCACTTTCTCTGGTTGTTTCCTTAGCATCTTCTCCCTCTTCTTCAGCTCTCTCTCTCTCTCTCTCTCTCTCTCTCTCTCTCTCTCCAGTAAATTCCTAAACACCTTTTACTTCTGCTCTCTTTCTCTCTCTCTCTCACACACACACACACACACACATACTAGCACTAACACAACCTCTCTCACACACACACACACACATTAGCACAACCCGCACATATGCACAAAAATACTTGTGTATATTGTGAACATTACAGATTTCAGCAGGTAAAATATAAAACAGAAGTTTGAAGTTTAAGTAAAAAATAATTTTGTTCTGTTCATCACACAAAGCTGTTATATTAATATCAAGTATTAGAACTTGTGTGATGAAAAACGTTTATCATACTGTGTAAATTGTAATGTTATTTGATCTATTCCTTTACATCTGTCACAAATCACCCGATGTTACACACTTGGTATTAAAGATGAGGTACACATCATGTAAATTAAATTAAAGATGTGTGTGTGAGGTAAAAACAGCTGTCTGCTGTCCATATCTGTGTTCTCATTATCTGACAACATCTGTCCATTTATCCACACTCTCCATCCTGCTTTCCTTCTTTCTGTTATCTTACCATCTCTGCACACACATGAAGTTGGACTTGGAGGTTGGTTGAAGTGTGTTTTATAATGAACTCATTTTATAAGAATCCCTTGAAAACCAAACAGAGTTCCTGCAGCAACACTGTGAACTGCTTTAGATGGCAGAGACTTGTGCCACAATCTGATGAAGTGTGACTATAGAACATTTCAACACAAATAAACTTCAACACAAAACCACTTTCACATTTATAGCCCAAACACAACAACAGTAAACTATTAAAACAGCAATAGAAATATAAACTGCATCTCACGTTGATTTGTATGAGGAACATACAAAATTGATTTGTATGAGAGTCATCTCTTTTAATCTAAGATGATCTGGTATTGATTAAAAAACAGTTATTGGTTTCATCATTAAACATAATGACTCTGAAAACATAAAGAAAGAAATCCGATATTTCCAAACACCTTTTATTTAATCAAACTTACCTGAGTCATGTTTCGGATTTATGAATTACAACATTCTTGTACATCACAAATACAAACACAGCTTAAAGTAACCACATTTACTTAACTTACATAATATAATGACTTAACCTCACAGTCTGCAGACAGACTTAAACACAGAACTTACAGTGTGATGAAAGAAAGAGAGACAGTGGAAGAGACAGAGAGAGAGAGAGAGAGAGAGAGGGGAAGTGAGAGAGAGAGAGAGAGAGAGAGAGAAACAGAGGAANAAGAGACAGAGAGAGAGAGAGAGAGAGGAAGAGAGAGAGAGAAACAAAGGAAGAGAGAGAGAGAGACAGAGAGAGAGAGAGAGAGAGAGAGTGCTGACTGTGGATAAAATGAGTAAAGGGTTTAGGGGGGTTCATGACACAGTGTTTGATGTGGATCTCTCACATTAGCCTGGAGTCATTACTTAACAGAGAGAGCGTACATAACACAGAGAGCGTACATAACAGTACAAAATTATAGGGCTAGAGTGTGGGTTAGGTCACATTGTTTATAACTAGCTGTGACACACAAAAACAATAGAAGTCCATGAAATGTCCCCATTTAGAGAGATAAGTAAACGTGTGTGTCTATGTGTAGGTGTGTCTATGTTTGTGTGTGTGTGTGTATACTCTACTAGCCATGGTGAAAAGTAATTGCTTTGGGCTTGGTGACATCACAATAAGAATCAATACATCACAATACACAATATAGCAGCACATCTAATGAAAGTAAATAGGGTCTGTTTTAAAATCATGCTAACTAAATAATATGCACACACAAACGTAGAGCGAACACACACACACACTGAAGAGGAAAATGAGCAGGAAAAAGAAGATTTTTCTAGAGACACAGTCATCGTGACATCACATGTGGTATTGACGCCATATCTAGAATCTAGAACAGCATGTGATGTCATGTGATGTCATGTGATGTCAGCAGTTTCAGATGACATGAGGCAGAGTAAATGATAGTTTACATTTATCTGTTATGTTTATCTTATCACTCTAATTGAAATTACATTTTTATGCCAGATAAATATTGTATTGATTGTAAAAGATTGTAATTTGATTGTAATTAAATTATGTAACATCAAAGTTATTTTTAAACAGACATATTGGTAGTTACTCTTTAAAAGGGTGGCTTGACTGTAGTGTAATTTTAAATTATGATTACTGTGTTTATTATAAAAACAACAGAGAAATATCTTTAATTTTTACCGTTTACACTGTTCCTCACTCTCTCTGTCTTTCTCACACACAATCATTTCTGTTTTCATGTATCAACACTTTCACCCCCTCACTCACTCACTCACTCTCTCCAATCCACGCCATCAATCATCGCTCTCTTTAAAAGCACATTCTACTTTTCTCAGTGAGGGAGAGATGCTGTGACTGGTTACCATGGAGATTTTATTTTCTAGTCCTAAAATGGCCAACATCAAGCTAGCTGAGCACTAATGCTATAGCACGCTGCTAAGCAGGACCAGTTCTGTCAGCATCTAGAGCTCTGTGTCAGTTCTACACCTAACTTAACCATTTTAGTATGTATGTACTGAGCTGGTGACAAAAAGACATATTTTCAACTACAGCGTGTGCAGTAGTAACACACAATATAAGTGATGGGACATTGCTACACTTGTTTACACTTGTCTGAGTGAAGACTGCATGTAAGCTGAATGAATGTTATCTAACTTATTTCCTCACTATATATTGAGCAATATGAGCTCTAAAAGTTTGCATAAATACCCCAGAAATACACCAGCAACAGCAGCTGGACAATTCTGGCTAATGTTGTATGATGTGGACACCCAAATTCTCTCTGAATAATGTGCAAAGTGGGACTCAGAACTCTGACTGAACATCTCCAGAAGGTGTATAGATGTTTCTGCTGAAGTCATTCTGTTGTCCTGACGCATCTTCTGTCGAGCTTCAACTAGCAGACAGATGGTCTTACATTCTTCTGCAAAGTGTCCTGATAAACTTGGGAATCATTTATCTGTTGATAATGACAAGCTGTCCTGGCACCAAACCATGACGGCACCATCACTGTACTTTACAACTAAACAGTAAAAAGTTGTAAAATTTTGCACACTGATAGATGACAGTTCAAACTTTGAACTACAATTAGAGACTTTAGCTGAAACACTCAAACGCCACAAAATGCTCAGTTTTACTTTTAATATGCTAATAACTATTGAGCACTTTGAATTTTGAAATGTTGTGTTGTACAAATGCAATGAAATATCATTACAAAACTTTGTAGGCTTGTTGGTGTCTTGATTTTGTTTCTTTGTCCTTATTTGCTTGTGTTCACAGTTTTTGGTCATTATCAATTCTACTTTAATAAGTATACTCTAGTGTGACAACTAACCCCAAAGATCCAGATCCAGATTTAGTGGTGATCAAAAGATTTAACAAAAAAAACTCACTGTATTAAACTGCAGTGTTTTAAGCACTGAGTCTCATCCATAAAATGAGATGCACAAAATGAACTGAACTATAATCAGTGAAAAGCGAGTGAAAGCGGCTCTCTTATCTTTGCTTGTCAAAACAAGGAAATCAGGACACACACACACACACACACACACAATACACACTTCAAGCGTTCTACACAGACTGATAAATCCACACGTGACACTAGCACTCTTTTGCTGGTTTGAGTTTCTCAGAACTGATACGCTTGTTTTGGAGCTTAAAACTGGGAACCTGAGGGCACGTGTGACATGTAAACATAAGTAAACATTTTCTTTAAATCTAACGTCACACACAGTTTGTGTGAGGTTCAGGTTTGAGGGATAAAAATATCACTAATATAATCAAATAAACGTGTGTGTGTGTGTGTGTGTGTGTGTAACCATAAAAAACATTTTGGACAAACAATGTTTTGACAACAGCTGCTTACTGAGTAATAACAATAATGATCCAAACATGAAATATAATACATGAAATATAATTTTACAGTGAAATGTGGAATAACACATAAATCTTGTATGATGAACTGAATTATAGTTTGACATGTTTGGAACTTTGAGTGACTTTGTTTGTTACTGTATATATATTGTATATATTGTTTATGCTCAAACAGCAACATTACACACAAACTGCAGTTTAAACATTGAAAACATGATAGAACCTCTTCAAAAACAATCTGATAGAAATGACACCCACAATTGATGATGCAAGCCAATATGCAGAGAAAAGACATGCACCCACTCACACACACACTCACTCACACTCACACACACACTCACTCACACACTCACTCACACTCAGGGGCGTCGTAGTTGGGTGAAAAGTGGGACTAAATTACCAGGGCCCCAAGTGTGGGGAGGGCCCCTGAGGAGTGAGGTAGTTGTAGGTAGTTGTGAACCTCGAGCTTACGAGGCCCATGGCCACTGCTTGTGCATAGGGCCCAGAATTTGGTGCTACGCCCCTGCTCACACTCACCCACACACTAACTCACACTCACTCACACACTCACACACTCACTCACACACACTCACTCACACTCACTCACACTCACTCACACTCACCCACTCACACACTCACTCACACTCACACACTCAATCACCCACTTACTCACACACTCACTCACACTCACACACTCAATCACCCACTTACTCACACACTCACACTTACTCACTCACTCACACTCACCCACTCACACACTCACTCACACTCACACACTCACTCACACACTCACACTCACTCACACACTCACTCACACTCACACACTCAATCACACTTAAACACTCAATCACACTCACACACTCAATCACACTCACTCACTCACTCACTCACTCACTCACACACACACTCACTTACTCACACTCTCTCACACACTTACTCACACTCAGACGCAGTAACACACATATTATCTCATCTGTTACTGTGTTTCTATCTCTTTGCTCTCCATTGAGAAATGATGTTGTTCTGATCCACCATACAGATAATTCTGATCCACAATCCAATAGAAATGACAACATAAACTCTGATCCAGCATACAGATAAATTCTGATCCAGCATACAGATCAATTCTGACCCAGCATACAGATAAATTCTGATCCAGCATACAGATCAATTCTGATCCAGCATACAGATAAATTCTGATCCAGCATACAGATCAATTCTGATCCAGCATACAGATAAATTCTGATGTAGCATACAGATAAATTCTGATCCAGCATACAGATAAATTCTGATCTAGCATACAGATAAATTCTGATCCAGCATACAGATAAATTCTGATCTAGCATACAGATAAATTCTGATCCACCATACAGATAAATTCTGATCCACAATCCGATAGAAATGACAACATAAATTCTGATCCAGCATACAGATAAATTCTGATCCACCATACAGATAAATTCTGATCTAGCATACAGATAAATTCTGATCCACAATCCGATAGAAATGACAACATAAATTCTGATCCAGCATACAGATAAATTCTGATCTAGAATACAGATAAATTCTGATCCAGCATACAGATAAATTCTGATCCAGCATACAGATAAATTCTGATCTAGAATACAGATAAATTCTGATCCAGCATACAGATAAATTCTGATGTAGCATACAGATAAATTCTGATCCAGCATACAGATAAATTCTGATCCAGCATACAGATAAATTCTGATCTAGCATACAGATAAATTCTGATCCAGCATACAGATAAATTCTGATGTAGCATACAGATAAATTCTGATGTAGCATACAGATAAATTCTGATCCAGCATACAGATAAATTCTGATCCAGCATACAGATAAATTCTGATGTAGCATACAGATAACTTCTGATCTAGCATACAGACAGTTCCACCAGGTGGCACATTTTATAATTTTATTATCATTAATCATGTCATCTATTGTCACACATAAGCACATTTCATGCTTACAGACCCCCATATTTTAACTTTCCACAGTTTACATTCTGACGCACTAACTGCTTTTGTGCACCATCTGTCTGTTATAAATTAAGATCAATCTCTGGCTTCTGATTGGTTGCAATCTTCTGAAGTCTGTTTAATGTATATAAGAGATATCAGGCTGCACAATCCTAAAGAGATTGTTTAGAAATTTCTGTCTTCTTAATTTGAAGCAATCATGAAGCGTCCTAAACGGAAACAGCAACACGACCGAACAGAAAAACGAGATACTTTCAGACACATTGTTCCCGGCAGTACTGTTGTGATTATCAATAGGTTAATAAAGTCTCTGTCGTCGGGATTTTACAGAAGGTCATTTAGGTTTTTCAAACTCCTGCAGCTCCCCTGTGATCTGCTTTAACTATCCAGCAGTGAGATGTTAATATAATACACCTAGAGCTCTAATACAGATGATAGAGTATTTAACACGACTCTCTTGTTCTTATTATAATATAGCATAAAAATTCCATCAGGAATCCTGAACATATTCCTTTACTGATAGTATGGCCAGGGATATACAGTCAAATATATATATATATATATGTTAAACTGAAACACAGCATGCTAAGAAATGCTTCAATTCCTACCATGATGTGATGCCGTTGCTGTTTAGCTTTCCGGACGTTGTTGATGAAACGCCGGCCCATTTTCTTGGCGTACCACACGGACACAAACATACTGCCGGAGTGCTGAACTGCTACGAGCGTTCAGACGGACAGCGCGCTCCTCTCCAAACTACGAGCGTTCAGACGGACAGCGCGCTCCTCTCCAAACGACGAGCGTTCAGACGGACAGCGCGCTCCTCTCCAAACGACGAGCGTTCAGACGGACAGCGCGCTCCTCTCCAAACTACGAGCGTGCAGACCGACAGCGCGCTCCTCTCCAAACGACGAGCGCACTCGAGGAGGGGGACCAGACACCCCTGCGCTTTAAATGTAACGGTTGCACAACAATCCAAGGGGGTGTGCGTTTAATAAACGTTCTTGCGTTTATTAAGAGTCCAGACGGAGCGCAATGGAATCGATCAGAGCGCAAAGGTCTCAAAACTCGTTTATAACAATTTAACGGTTTTGACGTAACGCAACTATCCAAGACGTCCATATGACGCGTGCGTACACAGATGAACAATTAAAGTCCACGGTGTCTCTGACTGCTACGACGTCACTGAAGTTATAGTCCGGATATTTAAAATGCCATATGTAATGGTTTTATTTGATTTCCTTTAACAGCTATACTGTAAATGTTTCTATGCTCAGTGTGAAGTTTTCTTCTCAGCTACTCGTTCAAAATGAAGAGCAAGACTCAACGAAGCTTTCACACTCTCGAACAGCAGAACAAGAGGGGTGGAGAGTTTAATAAACACACACACCACTGAGAGAGAGAGAGCGAGAAGGAGAGAGAGAGATTTTAACAGCACAACAGCCCAAGAATTGAGCTTTAGGAAACATGTTATTTGCTATTACAATCTGTTATTGTGCCAGCACCTTTTCCTGGAAGAACCCTGGAGCACTGTGACACATAAGATGACATCACAGTGTTGTTGGTAATTGCATGTGATGTCAGCAGAAAGTGGAAGGGTGTGACATCACAGAAGGAGAGTTAATGGATGTGGCCAGATTTTCACACATGCTAGTTTATACTCTGATCTTGCTTCACTACAGTGGAGACAGGCAGCATTCCAGGAAAACACTGAATTTTTACAGTCATCTTGGCAAAGCACAACAGGATCATCCTTTGGGAAGTTAGGCTCACAGTAATGAGCTGCTTTTAACTGCATTCTCTTGTACATAAATACAGTTAAAGGGATTGTGCTGAAGAAAAGCTGAAGTATCAGCAGAACACAATCATATGTAAAGATCACTCACAGAGTGAACGGACAGCTGCATGTTTACTGTCATTCACAATGACAACCATGTTAAAAAGCTTAACAGCCGACAGAGGTTACAATTAAAAGGCTTGACAAGTAGCTGTTTCAGTGGTAAGTACTTTTCAATGAGAAAATTTCCAAATTTTAGAAGTGTCCCCGGGTCAAATTTGTGATATTTTATATATTTTACAGAAGGAAGACCAACATATAGTGATGAAATCCAAAATATTAAATGCTGTTAATGAATAATCCACATATTTGTACCAGTCAGTCACATTGTATAAAATATCTGTGAATTTCACTTTGAAGACAAGCTTGTAAGTGGCTTAAGAATGAGACTCATTAAGAAGATTAAAAGACATCACTAAAACCTCTCTAGTTAACTTTATGTAAACTTTGTAAAAAACACAAAGTGCTGTTTCATCATATTTTCATCATATATTATAACTGTCACCACTGACATATACTGTAACCAAGATTGTTACAGTTCAGCTTTCACTAACTGTACTGCTGTTTAGTAGATATTATCTGAAAACTGTGACATTTTACATAAAATTAGATTTAAAGCATAGAATTATTTCTGAAATGATAACTAAACAGCACTTACACAACAAGGCTGTGTGAAAACAACTGGGTTGAAATGTGTGTGTTGTTTTGCATTGTATAATGTGTATAATGTATTGTTTTTAATTGTATAATGTATTGTTTTGCATTGTATAATGTGTATAATGTATTGTTTTTAATTGTATAATGTGTATAATGTATTGTTTTGCATTGTATAATGTGTATAATGCATTGTTTTTAATTGTATAATGTGTATAATGTATTGTTTTGCATTGTATAATGTGTATAATGTATTGTTTTTAATTGTATAATGTGTATAATGTATTGTTTTGCATTGTATAATGTGTATAATGTATTGTTTTTAATTGTATAATGTGTATAATGTATTGTTTTGCATTGTATAATGTGTATACTGTATTGTTTTTAATTGTATAATGTGTATAATGTATTGTTTTTAATTGTAAACAGTTCATTGTTACATTTGGTTGCAGCAAACAAAATAAAGTGTGTGTGGTGTTGATGTGTCAGTTGTTTTTTACTGGGAAGCACCATTGTGAATATGATGTCAGTGCTTTAACTGGAGGAGATCTGAGCTGGATGAACACACACACACACACACACACAATAGGCTTCTCCAGTGTGCACACACAGGTATTACATAACACACTCCAAGCTGACAGACTCACCTAAATGAGAATCTAACACGGGCCCTGTTTGCTCATCTCTCCCTCCCCCACATTTTCTCAAACCTTCTCACTGCCTCCATTTTCATTTCTACCACCCACACACCCTCTCTCGCTCTCTCTCTCTCTCTCTCTCTCTCTCTCTCTCTCTCACACACACACACACACACACTAAATCCCCCGACCATTTGTCTCAACAAAAGTCTGTTCAGTAATGACCTCAGAGCTGCAGGGACAACTTTAAAGATTCATTAGTACAAACCTAACACACACACACACACACAGGTACAACTGCAGAAAGATTCTGAGTGTGGGAATGTGGTGCCTGGAGGAGATCACTGTAACTAAAGGTAATCAAATCACTTCTGAACACACACATTTCTTCATCTGTGATGTGTTGAGCTACTTCTGAACACCAGAACATGCAAACACACACAGATCTCACACTCACACATCTCTACAGCAGGCTGGAAGGTGCTGAGGGTGCTGCTAAGACATTGCTATGCGGTTGCTATGGTATTTTGAGTTGTTTATCTTACTGCTGTGCAGTTGCTAGGGTGGTCTGAGCTGTTGCTTATTGGTGTGAGACAGAAGAGAATGTTCTGAAAGTGTCTGTGGTTCCTCCTTCAGTGTTAACACCAGAGAAAAACTACAAATCAGATTGTTTAGGAAAGTAATATCACAGCTCTCCTCAAAACACTGCACAGCTTGAGGCATCATGTCTGGTGCAGAAACAAGTTTTGTGCTGAATAATGATACTGTTTGGGATTTATTTAAACATTTGAGCAAATATGATCAAATGGTTTGCCTTTGCAAACACCACTAACTCACAACCATTGCATCACTAACCAGTAAAACTAACAACCCTCAAAAACACTCTGATTGTGGTGAGGTTTGTATGGGAAGCACCACTTATATTTTCTTCATTGATTTACATTGAATTGAATTACATGACAGCATGATTCATGTGCACATATATTACAGTGTAACATTGTTTACAATCAAATAGATCGCAATTTGCTATTACATTTCCAGTTTAATTACCATTTGTAGTTATAAGGTAAAAACAACTGCACTACTCTCTCTCTTGCTCTCTCTCTCTTCCAGCAGTAAGTCCTGAGGCACTGGTGATGCCCATACAAGCATTATTGATGCTTGCGTCCTCTCAGTGCCCCCACTGGCACACAGATGGGCCTGCTGGCATCCACATACAGACACACTGCTGGCCGGCTGAAGCGTTTAACCACCTGCACAATCAATGTGCAACACACTTTCAGAATGACAGACCTCATTAAAGGCAGTTTAAAGGTACAGGAACTGTTTGAGCTCTGTGTGTTTTTTATTCATACCTCATACCTGTATCTGCAAGATCAGTTCAACTATAGAACAAACCAACACACAACATATAGTTTTGTCTCTGAAGTGTGATTTTTTAGGCCACCCAATGGTGTGTTATAGGTCATGTGTTACAATTTGACCCATCTGTACCATGATAAATCACTGTGGTGAAAGTACCTCTCATGGCTTGTTGCTTAAATTCAATCCTGTACATTCTCTGAAAACCAGCTGGTCTGATCAACAGATCAGAAATGACTTGCCAGCCAAGCTTTTAACATAAGAACCTTTCAAATAATTAAATACGTTTATTGCTTGAAATAAGAGCCACTGCCTAGTGTGTTCATCTTTTGAATCCCAATAACCTTTGTAGCCAAACAGCTCAAATGGAATTCAGGTGTGAGGCTTTGTAAATAAGAGACAGTTATTACCTCTGTCATTTCCCCCTGGACACATTCTCACCTTCATCCCTCCATCATTTCTGCAGCTCTTCTCATATAACATCATTTCCTGCTGCGTTACTCGTCTGTTCCCCTGTGGTGCTGCACATCTCTCTCTCTGGCAATCCAGTCCTAGTTTTTCATTATCTCGGCACTTTATTTGCACTCTTCTTTGTGAGAGAACAATATGATAATTAATGAACTACATAAAGCACAGCTTCTTCCTCAATGCATATATGGCCAATGCGTTGAGGGGTGTTTTTTGTGGCACACCACTGAGTCTATACATACATGCAAATGATCGAACCTTCAGCCAATCAGAGCTCCAGTCTCAGCAGCAGTAGATAACAGAACTCGAGTTACACAACAGAGATGCATCTGTTCTTGTGTTGTGTAGTGCAGCACACACAATATCTACACAACAGAGATGCATCTGTTCTTGTGTTTTTTAGTGCAGCACACAATGTCTACACAACAGAGGCGCATCTGTTCTTGTTTTGTGTAGTGCAGCACACACAATGTCTACACAACAGAGATGCATCTGTTCTTGTGTTGTGTAGTGCAGCACACAATGTCTACACAACAGAGATGCATCTGTTCTTGTATTGTGTAGTGCAGCACACAATGTCTACACAACAGAGATGCATCTGTTCTTGTGTTGTGTAGTGCAGCACACAATGTCTCTTCACATCCTGATAGCAATTACTAGGTGAAGTGCTGTGAATATATTTATATAAATATATATCTTTAGTAGAAGGCACAGGACCATAAAATGCTCATCTAATAAAGCAGGATGTCCTGCTTGCCTGTCAAACTCTGCATGTGTTTATGTGTTGGGGGAGGCGTGGCTTTGATGAGCTCTGAAGGGAGAGTGGGGTCTTATGTTTTCAAAGTTAGCTTGCCTAAAATACCTAGAAGATCAGACTGAAATGATCAGGGATGTTGTTAAAAATGAACTTCTGATGGTCGTTTGTAGCGCTGGGATACTTCAGCAAACATGCAAAGCAGCAGGAGCTGAACACAGAAATATTTTTAGAGAAATAAATGATAAGAAGCAATTAGAAATCGATATCATACAACTGTTCATTCTGCTTCCTGAATCTAACTGGATGAATATTGTTTGAAGAGAGCTAATGAAGAATCAGCACAGCACTCAGTCACTCAGTTTCTGTTCTGTATCCCTCCATCACAGCAGCCAGTATAATTTTCTCTCTGTCACTCTGCAGTACACCTGTCCTACCTCTCTGTTATTCCACTAACTTTTTAAAAACTGTCTAAGTTATCACTGGAGGTTTGGATGCATCTTTAGATCTAGTAACAGCAGATTCTCAGACGATAAAGACAATATTTCCTGGCCATTTATATAAGTGTACAGTAAGCCAAAATAAACCCTGATTATTTTTGTCAGGTGCTGGATGTTTCTGTCAAGGTTTATTTTAAAATAATGATCAGCTAACTGTCTGTATGTCTGTCTGTCTCTCTATCCACCATGTGTGTGTGTTCAGGAGGATTTGACTCACTCACTTGTCTCCTTGGCACTCAAGCCTGTTAATATCAGCACCAGCAGTCATGTTGCTATAGAGACCAGAATCTCACTGTCTCAACCTGCTGTTTAAATGTGTGTGTGCCCAACGGAAAGAAAAATCTCAAGAGATCACTTCAATGTGTCAACTGTTTCTCACGCACAGCTGTGACATTAAATAGACACGTTTGCTTAATTCTTTCGTTTCTGAGACATAAAGACTTAAATACTTATTTGTGTTTATTTTTATTTGACACAAAACTGATATATTTGAAAGAGACATACACACTGAATCCTTCCACTGGCTAATCATTACCAGCAGACACCAGGGACTCTTGACTGGTACTGAACTCCAGACATGAAACAGTTAAAAGGGCTGTTAACCAACTTACAACATGAAAAAACACTGCCCCCTACTGGAGGATTAAAGACACTGCGTTTATATTAGAATCAAGCAAGAACTCATGTAAAGTGAAGACCCTTCACATCATACTGATCTAAAGCAAAACAAGCAAAACTTTCAATACAACACAGTCCTTCTGTCTCTCTGTATCTCTCTCATTCCCTCTCCTCAGCACATTAGACAGTTTCATGTGTTCTGATGAAGAAAACAGGCTTGAGTCTGACCATTCAGTACAAATGCTCTCAGATCAGCAGTTAAAAGAAGATTCACATTATAGCTGAGTGACACTAACAAACAGAAGGAAACAACACTGTACCGACACATCCATGTGCTGTCAGAAATAATAGGCAGAAACTGCAGAGGGAATATGAAAGTGCTGTTGTATAGCTGTGTGTGTATGTGTGTGCTGATATTACAGCAGTGGATATGACAGCACAGTGAAAATGATGACTTTAGCTGACAGAGAGATACCATAGAGAAATGTGATGGAAGACACTGTAAAATCAACCTGACATGAGTGCAAAAGTGAAGAAAACTCAGTGGAGGATGTGTGTAATTATGGTGATGTCATCACAGGCAATTCAAAGACCATTATGAAACCACGAACAAACCATGGCAACCCACTGCATGATTTCCTGATGATGTCACTTTGAAAAACAAGGTCACAATGAAAGTGTCACTCATACTTTTGTTTTCAGTGACTGCTGTCATGACAACAATGACCTCAGAACTGACCCTTGTCTAAGATACTGTTGTTTGGCACACACACTGACATTATAAAGGGTTTGTCTAACAATATGACAAGGCTCGGATTGGTCAGTAAGACGGGGCTTAATAAAGAGCTCATTTTAATTGAATTGTTTATTAATAATATTATTTATTTCATGACGATGTCGATGGAGACAACCAATCTGGAATATTGAAAATAATGGGTTTTTTAAATTATTTCTAGAGTTATTATTATTATATGGTATGGGAAGCAATGATGAAATGCAATGAAATCAAATAAAAAGAACGAATGCCGCGGACAGATGTAGTTCTGCCTCCTGGCCAGCAGGGGCAGCAGAGAGTCTGTGTTCTTACCAGTGTGGAGACAGCAGAAGTGTACAGAGGGGTTTGACCAGCGGACAGCAACACTGGCTGTGAAAGAGAAACAGGAGAGAAGGACGAATAACTCAACAGAGGGTGGAGCAGCAAACCCACAGAATTAAAAAATCAGCATCAGAGATTAACACAGCGGTGTGATAACACACTGATCCATCACAGTTCATAATGACACATCGATGCATTTCATCTGCTGTCTGATGATTCTGTCCATTACATGATACATTCAAAGTATCACACTCATTTAATTATTACTTTCAGTTTAATCCAATTTCAGATTTCAAGATGAATTTAGTAAGAAAATGGGTCCCACATTATATTAGTTGTCTTTAAATACTCTGTACTAAACATTTAATAAATTGTACGTATCGTGTATGTATGTGTTGTTCCTGGAAGGTTTATGTTCTGGGTGGGTTCATGGTTAGGAATACATTTAAAACTGTATTCTGTGCTGATTCTTTAAATGTAGGTACAATTTATCAACACACATGTACACAGTAGGTGCACTGCATACATAATAATAAACAAAAACTCAATAAATTGGGACTAAATATTGTCATTTTAATTATTGCCTGATCAAATATTTACTCCCCATGTATTCCACAGGAGAATTCATAAGCTGTGATTGTATATTACAGTAAGTTCCCAGCTAGAGTTTAATAAAATATGACTGTATGTTCCATCAAAGACTCTGCGCAGGGAAGGGCCAAAAAGATGGATAATAATTGGTAGAATGTAAAGGAGATGCATAGACTTCCTACTGCAGGTGCTGATCTCAGACCTGTTTCTCTATGTCTCTCATGTAACAACTGGGTTAACTCAGCTTTACATTACATGACATTGATTACATTAAAGTGTATTCAAGCTATACATTTAATCAGTACAATGCTCTGCCAGCTGAGCTACAGGAACGCAGAAGCCTGAGATCTTTCAGAAGGAGAGCAGAAGACAGTCTGGTAATCTAAAGGCTGCAGCCACTCACCTTTGGAGCAGTAATTTACAGCCAACATGTTCATGAAAGTTTTTTGGTACATGAGCAAGAGAACAATTTAACACAAATAAAAATAACATCATGTGTTATTTTCAACCGCTGTTCTGTGTCTTAACAGCAGATGGCGATATTGTTCAGTTTAACTTTTGTGTGATTAAATGGTCTAGGGAAAAGTTCTCGACATGACAAACCTTACATATATAACAAGGTGTCTGATCCCGTTCTGGGAGTCTCACTGTCCTGCAGACTTCAGCTTAACCCGAGGCATATGTGTTTGATTAGTGTTGGAGCTAAACTCTGCAGAACTGGACACCCCTGATATGAGACATGATGTGGTTTCTAAAAAGTAAACTAGAGCTCTTTAGAGCAACATATTACCTGAAGCTGAAGGATAGCTCACTGTCTGGAGCTTCTTCTAAACCCAAACCGATGACTGACCCAAATCTACAGAGCTGCTCTGTATAGTAATGAAATTACTATAACTATATTATAAATAACAGCCATGTTCACCTCTTATTTAATACACTATTATCAACATATTTGTATTCAAACTTTGACCTAATCCAACTGTTGCCAAAGTTGTGTTTGAGTGACACATCAGTTATATTTGAGTCACATTTTAAATTAAATTCAGCTGAAACATGAGAAAATTGAATGTTTCATATACAAATATTGTGATGATGAGATTCTTTTGCAGGTACTGTAGATTCACCATAAACAGCACAAGTAACCAAAGGGAAACCATATGTGTATGTATGTGTGTGTGCTGTGTTTCACAGGCATGTTTCACATGAAGACAGATGGTACCACAGAGAGAGAGAGAGAGAGAGAGAGAGAGAGAAAGCAAAGTGGGGAGGAGGAGTTGTTTTCATACCGACCTTCATATTGAGGCAAACGCCCTTGACACACAGAACAGAGCTAAACACAAGCATATAAATGAGAGTCATGATAAATCAGATCTGATATGCTGCTAAAAGCCTGTATGAGTGGACATACTGTACATACAGTGTGTGTGTGTGTGTGTGTTTAATTGTTCAGTGGTAACACACACTGGGTACATTGATATGATTCCAGGGGTCAAATGGTGCTTGTCATGCCTGTTAAATTATTCACTGAGTCACTATAAATACTGTACAAATATACTGTATGTGTATTGTGCATATAGTGTTGGGTTGATGTGATATTTTCACTATAAATACTGTACAAATATACTGTATGTGTATTGTGCATATAGTGTTTGGTTGATGTGATATTTTCACTATAAATACTGTACAAATATACTGTATGTGTATTGTGCATATAGTGTTTGGTTGATGTGATATTTTCCATCTGATTAATTCTCAAAAAACGTCTTTCTTCAGACATCTCTGGATTGAACAACAGACTGCTGTAATCTCACACCTGAATCTGCTGAATGTGTGTGAATCCACACTGAATTCTCCTCATAATTACACGAATCACTGCTGCCATTAGCAAAACAACATCTCTTCAATACAGTTCTGCTGATCAGGGCTGGAAAAGGCACAATGACTTAGTGCTGACTTTTGTTCTGACATCTGTGATGACATCACACAGATCTTAGTATTCAGGAGTATGGCACACTAGTATGGAGTTTGTAAGGGAGCGCTAGCATACTGCTTACAACATTACTGTGTAGTTTATACTGTACACTGCTACTACTAAAAGAGAACAGTGTATGAGAGATACTTAAGTGCAGAATATACAATGTTCAACTGTTCACATGACTCACTACTGTGTGTTTAATTCAATTCTGCTTTTCATTTTTGGAATATTAAGAATGTGGAGTATTGAGCCAGCAATGACAAAGTGGAGTCTAAAGTGTTTGAATGCATTTGATGTGTCTGCACACAGCAGAGGTGAGCAGAACTCCTGTGGACCCTGAACACACACAACATCACTCACACTCACACACAAACACACACACACACCCACTGTAGCCTGCAGAGGAAATGCAGAAAGCAGGAAATGAACACAGAGGTCAGACAGACAGACAGATAGAGAGAGACACAGAGAAGTGTGTAAGACCTGGCCTGGACAAATACAGTGCAGTAAAGCAGTGATTTCCAGTGATAAAACAAACTGCAGTTACACGGGACATCATGCTGAGTGACAAAGAAACAAACGTGTGTGTGTATTCATACCTTTATAGGTGAGATGTGTGTGTGGGGTGCGTAACTGTGCATGGAATCCATGGTAGCCAGGTTCTTATCACTCATGTGAAGCATCTCTGCGCTTTTACTGTGAGCCAGGTGGGCGGGGCTATGCTCCAGGGGCGGAGTCTCTTCATCTTGATACCTATATTTCTACAATAAAAAGAGAGAGAGAAAATCAGAAGTCCATTGCACAGTTTTGCATTGTTTGCTCTGCATATTCATAGTTTTAAAATCATGAAAACTCTTTGGGAATGACCTCATTTCTACAAACACAAACGAAGATTGAAGATTTATTTGGTGCTAGATACAACTCCACTGTAAGGAAAATAAAGCGCTTCCCTCTTTACTGATCTCTTTAAAAACTGTAAAAACACAGCAGCAGGATCTAAATTAAACAATGAAACTGCAACACTCATCATTACCAGCCTTTCAAAGAGTTGAGTTAATGACACTGTAGCTGAATCAGACACTGAATAAAGAGGATTCAGCCCACTTGAAGAAAAATGTGAGGAAATCTAAGCATAAACTTAAAATAATTTAAAAATAAAGAATTTAGATGGACCCTAAAACTTGCATGAAAAGCACAACTTTATGTGTGTGTGCCACAATACAGATCCTAGAGTTTACAGTCAGCGGGGTCACATTACAATGAGCCAGCAGAAACAAAGAGAGAGAGAGAGAGAGAGAGAGAGATCAAATAATCAGTCAATTAAAAAATGAGAATGTTAATTATGATCATATTCAAATGAAACAGGCTTCACAATCTTTTGTCATGTTATGCTTCAAGTGAAACAAAATATTAAACTTTGCATTATGACTGTGTTTTACAAAACCCATAATCAAATAATCAGTGTATGAGTAATAAATATTCAGACTTTACACAAGGAGAAACATAATAAGTGTCTGGACAAATCTTTTTAAATGCTGGACACTAATGAGACAGTGACTCCAGTCATTTCAGTGGAACATAAGAAGCTGTTGTTCACCACACAGAGCAGATCAGCTGATCTGTATCACACAGATGAAATGAATCATGGGTGAATCATTAATGCCACACACCTTAAACAACACGTGTCACATGTCTGTTTTGTTATGACTTCAAGTGTCATGTCTTTTATTTTGAAGTCTTGTTTTGGAGTTCATGTTCCTGGTCTTTGTAGTCTTTAATGTTACCCCACTCTAACTGTTTCCAGGTGTTCCTTGTTCTCCCTGATTAGTCTCCCTGTGTATATATACCCCTTGTTTGCGCTTTGTTTCTTGTCAGTTATTGTATGTATTTAGCATATTGTTTTAATGGGTTTCGGGTCATGTTTAAGACTCATTGTTCATGTCATGGTTCTCACTGTTTGGATTTATTAAGCTGTATCTGCATATAGATCCAGTCTCTGTTTCATATTTGGGCAATACATTACAACACGCATGTTTCTGAGAACAACGTAACAGTGTCATGTAATGTTCACTGTAATATTGAGCACTGTGAGGATTAATAACTGTGCTCTACTGTTACACAGTGAAACAGTAGCTAGACACATACTGTATCTAAACCCACCGAGAGATTTAAATTCAGCTTCGTCTTTACTACATCATCAGTACATACAACTTATAAAAATCAATCAATGCTCTAATACACTTACAGCACAGAGGTGCAACCACAGGTGCAATCACCTGCAGTGAAATATGTTTTACTCATACAGAAACACCAAATTCAGTAAAAACAAAATGTTTCTCAATGAAGTAAACAACTTTTTATTTAAGTAAACAGTCAGTAATAAATAAAAATAAGTTTGTACAGTAGAACATGCATGAAACTGTGTGAGTATTTAAAAACAGGCGCTATGAACACCATAGAAACATTCAGCATCAGATACAGAGCTCTCTCTCTCTCACACTCTCTCTCTCTCTCACTCACTCACTCACTCTCCCTCTCACTCACTCTGTTTCACTATTTAAGATAAGCAGCATGTCACAAGTGATGTCTCATTCTCGGCCAGAATGAACTGCAGTGTGGAGCAGATTCTATGTGAATGGTCAAATAAGACTTCAGTAATTAACCACACAGACCATGTGTGTAAACACACAACATGCCTTCTTAGGTGTCTGTATAAAGCTGCATCATGTGCTCAACTGTACGTCACATGACTCACAATCCCAGACCGCACCACAAACACATGAACATTCTAATGTTAGTCTTTCTCCTTATATGCCAAACCCACCAGTGAATGATCGTCTCCTACAGCAGTACACATGTAACCCATAAACAGACAGAGAGCGAGTCATGTGACACCCCTGAGGTGTGTTACACATTACACATCAGCTGCTGTAAGACAGAAGATATTACAGCAGAAATATAACACTGTATTCTCATTATTCACTTTGTGTTCCTGTAGTGTCTGTGAAATGATACATGCATCTGAAACATGAAGACACATGTTGATGTTTAATTATCAATAATTATTATTATTACAGTGTGCCTTACTGCGTACATTTACCTTTATGTATTTGGCAGACGATTTTATCCAAAACGCCTTACAGTACATTCATTATGTTCTAGTTACACATTATGTCAGTACGTGTGCTCCTCTAGGATTCAAACCCACACCCTTTGCTCTGCTAACACAAGGCTCTACCAACTGAGCTACAGGAACAGGCATCATCCCCCACTAACACTCTCCTGCTAACAGTGTAAGTGCACAGCCTCAGAACTGTCACATCCTGTGTGGAACCTGAACACAGGCAGACTGCAAGAAATCCATCCTGCATCATTTATTATTCATAAACACTCTTTGTGAAAACCTGATTCTGCTGGGGGAGGGGGAGGATGGGCATATATTGGGGACCAATTTGTTTACAAATGTGAGCAAAACATGATAAATCTGAACAAAAATGTGTAAAAACATGATGATAATATGGTAAACAAACAGAAAGGTTTGGGTGTGGGTTAGGTTATATCGTATTGTATTATAATTTGCTGTGTATAAAAACAGTTAGGTAACACTATACGGACGCAGATAACACAAGCAGATATTTATCATAGGAGGGCTGCTTATCACAGCTGCCACGTCATCAAGCACTGTTGAAGAACATCTCCGTTTGAAGGAAGGTCTTTGTTTCAGGTTCAGCCTCTTTTGAAGGACGCATGAAGTGTATCCTTCACAGCCTCAAATCACCCACAATCCTTTGCACACATTCCCAAACCATTGTAAGAATCATCTATTTTCATTTTGAAATATAAGAGATTAAATGTTTTCAGAGAAGGCGGCTTTCTGTTATCTGGTTGTGAATTCACTTCAAAATGCTGAACTGTTCACAATAGTAATGATGCACAGTGATGGCAGGGGTGCTAACTGTTATGATGTTGCCATGCGCTGTTTCCAGACGTCTCATTTCAGCATTTAATACTGAGGAGGACACTAGCCTAGCAGCATTAGTAGGACTGGTCAACAATGCGGCCTTCCGTTACAGAAGCACCCAGAGTCAGCAGCAGGGTTTCCATCCACAGTTTATGTGAATTTAGGGATGCAATAATGGGAATATTGGGTAAAACAGTGCTGTATAGAATCAACAAAACACGAATAGATTTTCCAAAACGTGCATAATAATCCTTTTCTTAAAATGATCGGCTGCAATCACATCCCAGAACTGCCTGACATGCTTCTGTCTCCAGATAGAACATCACACATGTGAAACGAGAGTTTTGTTTGTAAACCAGCTCACTGTACTCAACAGAAGAGACGCACCAGCTTCCTCAGTGGATACAGCTTATACAAACATTTCAATTTTGTGCATAAAATACATTTTTTACTTGAATAGAAACACAGCCACTGAGAGCGAGTTCAACACAAAACTCAAGTCTTCATAGACCACAGAAATAACAGCAGTGTTACAAAAATCAACAATAATTTATCATCTAATCAGTGCAATAATATAATGACCAAATATCTAATAATCAGTATCCAGTTGTGCTGCTGATACTGATTAGATCAAAATAACAAACCAGAATCATAGTTTATCAGCAACTTCTAGCAGGAGGACAAGCCCACTGTTGTGAAAGTTTACATATATGGAAGCGTTTGTATCTGGAGCTGTTCTCACACTGTGTAGAAGTCACATCTTAGTGGTAGATGTACCCTGTGTTCACACAGATGGTCTAAATGTATTCACACACAATCACAATTGCAGTAAATATGCATCATGTTCTAATGTTGATTGCTGATTTATGTATAAATAGGATGTGAAAACAAGGCCAGACTAGTACAGTCAGTGCTCAACTTTCCTGACTGATAGCATATACAGCTCTGCTGTGATGTCATCAGTCCAGCTGCTGTGCATGTTCTGCTCTGCAGAACGTTTACCTAGACACACATACACATAGAATGTTTGGCTGTATTTGGCAAACTGATGCCACCATCCATCTGCCGCAGTGTGTTTGTGTGTGTGTGTGTGTGTGTGTGTGTCTCAAGCCTTCAGATCACATGGTTTTTAGATTAGGATTGTAAAAGGTCTCAGTCGAGTCCGTTTAAACTTTTGCAACTTTTAATAATAAATAAAAGAATAAAGTGCTATGAGAACATGGACATACAGAGTCATTGTATGAAATCATTCTCTGTGTATCACTGTGAATCAGCCCTCCTCACACATCACTTTCCCAATGTCACCTCAAACGCTAACTGTGGCTCAATCACAGGAAGTATTAATTCTGCTCAACTCACAGCATCCTGACACACAATAAACTTTAGCACATGTATATAATTCACACTTAACTGTGGCAAGTTGTCACAATAAGGTTTTGAGTCAGAGGTTCTGATAATTGCTGCATTCTTTAAAAGGGTTAACAAGTAAATGTTATAAAACTCATTATGCTCGTTATAGATTACGTCTATGATTAACTAAAAAACTATACAGTTCATTAGAACTATAGGTTTAACTGTGTTTTCAGTAAAGGGGTATTTTTATAAATAGTATGTTGGTTCAGGTTGTCACATTAAAGCCGAGTCATTGTGTTTTAATGGTGTTAAGTTACACAGTTCATTATTGTCTGATCAACAGACAGGTTTTTGTACATTACCTTTTTGGCTTTTAACAATTCACTCATTGTCTAGCTGATCTGATTAAATTTACTGAAAAGTTATTAAACAGCCTTTATACATTTTAAATACTGATATGTTGTGAACATTTTTTAAGATAAAATTTTATATTTTTAATAAACACCATACTCATCTCACACCAGAAGCCAATAAACAGCAGGTTCCCTTTGTGACAACTTACCCCATACAGTGTGAGACCATGCGCTACTATATGTGTGTGAAATGAACACTTTCTTTTTCTATGCAATAAGGATAAAAATGTTGATCAGAAGCTGTTTTGTAATTTGCTTTTATGGGTTGTGTAGCTCTGGCCCCTCTGGTGTTGTCTTGTAGACAGCCATATTGCAACAGCATCTCCTGAAAGCGCCACAGACAACCAAGCTGACATGACAACAGATCCCTGCCCTGTCAAACGCACCACATGCAGTTTTTCATTCATCATTCTTCACCAAACACTGGTTTATTTTTTTGAGTGGACATACAGCAGAATGATGTCACTTTCCAACAGGCACGCGGAAACCCAAAGAGAAGCAGACGAGCGCGCGCGCTTACCTTGCAGCCGAACATGAGCGACAGCGTGCGGCTGCTACATATAAATTTACACTGGCACGTCACTGGAGAAAAGCACTTGAGGTTCCTCAGGGGAGGAGACATCACGTCCACACCCATAGACACGATCTACACCGACCACCGGAACCGGCCGCCTGTGCTCCTGAGTCTCGCGACGGTCTGCGCGGACCGCGGCGTGTTCAAACTGCGTGACACGCGTGAAACTCTCGCATCCTCTGTGACGCCAGAGAGGTTTGAACCGGTGACGTGGAAAAGTTCAGCACTAACAAGTCAACGTCGCCGACTAGTGGAGACAGTATCACGGCAGCTTGTCATAAGAGCGGTGTGAAATTGGGGAACAATGTTTTCCTACCATCTACACACACTCAAACACAGAAACTCTCGCAAACAGACACAATTCTCGTAGTAAAGAATAATTACAGAAATGATTATGGCACATGTCCCTCACAAAAGGCCGCAGGTAAATCTCAGGAAATTGTATGTTTCATGGTTTTATAGCACTGAATGCACATTAAGGTGTAAAGTGTGTTTGCAGCGCCCTCTAGTGGACGACACACACTGTGAACTGTCCGTGGTGCTGAAAGAACCAACGCGGGTATTTGACGAGGCCGGTCGGTCTCTCATACTGTACCCATCACAGCTTACGGAAACACGAACCCTGTACTGAATGACTACTGAGAAATTTTGGAGCAGAACCGAATCCTGCCTGGATCAAAACAAGTTGTACCAGCTCAATTTGGCGTCGATTTAGCTTTGAAAGCATACGGCGGACAGATGATGGGCGAACGAGCACTTGACGGAGTTGAAGCAGCGCTGCAGTATGTGCAGCTGACAGCAGCATTGTACATTCATCTCAGGAGCGACTGCGGCGCGAGGCTCGCCGCTTATTGGTGACGTCAGCGCAGTAAAGACAGCTCCAGTGCAGCTCCCGTGAAGCTCCAGTGCCTGCGGTTGCAACACGTCAAACTGCTTGTGTTTCTTTACGTCTCTAACAATACAAACACGCAAACCCCTTAATACAGGAAAAACACTTATTAGGTGGTTACTTATTACCACACAAACCACTTATTAGGTGTCTTTCTTTAAAGTCACTGTTCAGATTAAGTTTATATATTGATACAATGGCTCTGAATACTGTGTAAGCATTTAAGACACACTTTTGCTGACCTTTCAGTCATGCTAATATATAGAGAATGTGAACCTACGTCACGCCGCGTTGCATGCTGGGCTGCCACTGCCATCTTAGGAGGGTCGCCCTTATGTACGCTTTTGATTGTATTACATCACATATATTATAAAATATCAAAAAGCATCTGCAAACAAATGAAAACAAACTTCTTTCCACAACTACCTTTTCATTTCTTCAACTTTTGCAATTAGTTTTAGGAAATATAGTAATTATGTGTCGGTATATGTCAAAATGAGTAAAAATCTGTGAATTTCTTACAGAAAACAAGCAGAGATTATAAGATATATAAGAGTATATATATGAGTTATATTTTAAGAATCAATATAGAATTGTTCTATTGAAGATCAATTAATCAGAAAATCAATATTTTCACTCAATCCTATTAAACACTATATGGGTTACTTCAGTAGCTGAGGTCAGCTTCTAAATGTTCTTATGTCAATGTCAGCATCTAAATGTCATTATGTTGTTTAACATGCCCTTTACATTTCACATGTATTGCTCTACATACTATCCCACAATGCATTGCACCAGGGCACAGCTAATGTATTTCCTATCCAGCTGAAAAAACAGAGAAAGGGGGACTTCCTTGCCCAAGAGCGTTGCCATAGTAACATCTGCAGGGGCGGATTCCCCAGTGGTTAGTGAGTTGCCAGTCTGTATGTACATGTATGTATGTGTGTGTGTGTGTGTGTGTGTGTGTGCAATCAAAGTGCACACAAACCCACATACGTTTACATACTATTTACATACATTAAAAGTATATATACCTATTATACACACTGTAGTATACAAGTATATATACCAAGAACTACATTTATTATTAAAACAAACTGTTGAAATATTAATTAATGACACAATATTAGATCTTAAATATATATCTTCTTTGATCTAGTTGCAATAAAATCACAAGAAAAGTATAAAACTGTTCATGCAGGCTGTGGTTGCTCTGAGCTGCAGAAAACAGCCCACACAAACAACATGAAAAATTAATAAACAGCATCATATCTAAGCAAAGATGCTTCACATTGAAGAAAACTCTCCTAAATCAAACACCTCATACACGTACATATACAACATTTCAAATAACAGTATCTTACATGTCAAAAGATGCTTCTGTATCAACTGTAACAGTCACAGAGAAACATCTTCATAACAAGCATGTGAGTCTAAATGTTTTCTGGACAAAAATCTAAGCTATAAAAACATTTTTAAAGAGAGATTTGAAAGTCTTGTTGCCTAAACACATAATGATCTATATAAAACAGCACAGCCAGGTTTCTGCTGCACTAGTGAGTGTTTTTAGTCATTCGTAATTAGAATTATGTTCAAGAGGCTTCTAATGAGCTTAGCCACGTGGCATATACAGTGGTGATGTGGTTGTTAAGGTGCTCTGAGTGGTATCTAGGGCATTGTCAGGGTTTCTGGGTGGTAAAGTTTTAGCTCTGTAAAGCAGACAGAGAATGTGAAGCTGATGTCATGCTGTGTTGAATTCTGGGTAAATGTTTGGTTTTGACACCATATTAGGAGGATCTTGCTGCCTTTCTGCTAGTAAGTTTAGGACAGTGTTTTGATTTTCTGTCATGCTTATGTTATATTATTGTTATATTCATAATGTCGCAGTAACTCATTGATGTTTGAAGGAAACTGAACAGAATAATATATGCTTTTCAACATGTAAAAATATCTAGAGAAGCAGGTTGAGGAGGTGATGAGAAGGGGTCATCACATCTACTGAAAAAATGAGTAACTTGAATATACTAAATATACTTCGCTTTGAATAAGAGCGTCTGCCAAATGTATAAATGTAAATGAGTTAAACCCACTGCTTATCACGTAATAAAATAATACATGAAATGTAATAAAATCATATTGTTGAGTGTTTTTAACTTTTTAAATTTTGTTTGGTTTGATAGTTAACATTATCTTTGCGTGTATGACCGTCACTGGGCTGCAGAACACAGCCACTACAAAGCAGTTCACAAGTCTCTAGGGATTTAATTTTGGTTGTCATTTGTTAAAATAAATAAATATAAAAACAGTGTTGATGTCTGTGTGCTGAATGAGACCCACAATCCCTGATTCCTCTCTGTGTGCTAATGAGAAAGTGAATGTTGAAAATGTAAAGATATTATTAGTAGTAGTATTAGCAACAGACGGCGATCCTTCTAAGATGGCGGCTCTACCTCAACATACAATGCAGCGTGACGTGACGTAGGTTCACATGTAGCATTTAAATAATGGTTTCATTGTAAAACATTCACTGAAAAGTAAAAAAGTAAAAAGTAAAAAACATTGAGTTTGAATCAAAATGAGCAAAATTAGGTTTAACCATCAAAAGTCATTGAAATCAATCAGATAAACTAAACTGTCATTTTATTGTGCACACTGTGACTTTTAACAGTGATGATGATGATGTCATAGGTTCAACAAAGGCCACATTAGCAGATGTGTGAGAGAGAATTCAGTGCAGTCAGTGCACAACACACACACACACACACACACACACACACTGTATAACTAGGGGTGCTCTGACTATATAAACAGTGTTGTGCTGTCCAAGGACTCTAATCCTTCAGGGTGCTTCAAGGGAAACTCAGCGAGGTTACCACTAACCAGTTCAGTCACTCTAGATTATAATTGTCTTGATGTTTGATGAGTTTTGCTGATTAAAACATAAAAGCACTTCATAGAATCACAACAGAACACAAACCAGTGTAAACTGAAAAACACAAGAGCTCTTCATATAAAGAACAGCATAATGAGAGTCATATGAATAAAATAATCATACAGTTATAGTTACTGCACCTCATTATTACTAAATGGATATTTCCTTCATACTTATTACTGATTGTTGGTGGTATGTTTGATATTGTGCTGCGGTGTGGTTGTAATGTTCTGTTCTAACAGAGTTTAACTTCATTTGGTGTGAACGACACAGGCTTTGGCTGGAGTCTATGAACTGAACTGCTCATGATCTCTCTGGTGTGAAGGACATGCAGAAATGATGTGACAGTATTGCTACAGCAAACACACTCGCCTCAAAGATCACTTTCAAATGACCTCTGCAACAGGTGACCTCCAGATTCTTCCCTGAACTTCTGTCCTGTCCATAAAAACACTGTCATATGAATGTACACA
>JAZGTJ010002633.1:0-40859 GCA_036877575.1 Botia almorhae
TGTGTTCGATGACTCATACTGCAGTCATACTGTACTGTAAAGCGCTATCACTGTGTTCCATTCTAGATCAAAAAAACCTGTCCGAATCCCCTCTGCTCCCCCTCTATGCGCCCATATCCCGTTGTTGTCAAGGAGATGGAGAACGGAAGCTGCCGGTTGGACCCCCAGAGGGGCAAAAGCTACCCCGCACCTCACGACCGCACAGCTCCGCACGCTCTGCGCAGTTCGACCGAGGTGCGTCGGAAAGGTCCAGTATCTTTATCTAATTATGAGCCCCGCTGAGGTTCTGGCCTGACTCAGTGCCCTGCAGGAATAAAGGACACGTAAACACAAGCGCGACTCTTCTGATAAGAGATTAATGTTACACAGGTGCTCATACAGATCTGTTTTGACTAGATGGTGTGTCTGCACTTTACTTACTTTTTTGGAATAATAAATTATTAGGATTTATTTGTATAAACTTAAAATGAAACATTAACTACAGGTTTCAGATACATGTATTGTAAAAAACATATAAAATATAAAAAATATAACCATTTTGCAATACAAGATGTGTTTGTATTGAAGCACCTGTGTGTTTAAATTATGAAGATACCTCAATATGAAACTAGTTTAAACAAATCAAATCATGTTCATCAGAGTGTGTCTGACAGAAATATATATTTATTTTCAGCTGTAGGAGTTTGGACAGACATTTGTTACATACCTGCTATTTGTCAATTATGTTCAGATAAGGAGGATGAAAATTCACAAAAGCAACAGAATTTAGTATATTTAATAATGTTACATAATACCACTGGGACATGATTCTGCCAATATGATAAACACTCTGCAAGTGTTTTAAAAGATCTACAAAATTTAGAGTTACTTTTAAAAGAGAACTGAAGTGTTGCAAAAACAAGATGTTGAAAAAGCAAGGTGATGAAAATCAAAAATATATGCAGGAGTGTCAATACAGTAAGCTTGAGTATTTAAAGATAATGGAAATATCAATTTTATTTCTGATTATGCTGTCTAGATAAAGTCTGTGTGCATATAATTATACTATAATTATAACATATTTAAATTAAACTATTATTATAAAGTGTCATGCCAGTATATAACTTAAACTAAAGCCTGTTATTATTCCAGTAAACACTGTAAAACAAATATATTGTTTAAATGAATACTGATGCATTTATTTGAATATTTTCTCAGCTTAGATTCCTCATGTGGAATTGTAACACAATCTATGTATCTGTTACGTATATTCAATTTCTTTATAAACAGCTTTACTCAGTCTGATCATGTGACCAGGCTCATCGATATGTCACTGACACAACATTAACAGGTGTTGTACAAGCTTCGGTTCTATAAAAAACACTCTCAGGCAACATGCTAAACACATAAGTATATTTGTTTCAACGTCAGTAAAAGGGGACAATCAGTATGTCCTCGCATGAGGATTCATGCAACAAAATATAGGAAAGTTGCCAAGAGGTGCAGCATCAAATATGGTCTCGGTACAAATTTGGAAGCAACATGGATGCCAGTAAATTGAGAGTCAAACAGAGAGTGGGCTTGTGTTAACAAGCCAATAAAGCTCTATTACTGTGTTTTACAAACCATCTGTAGAATTGAGGCCATGGAATGTCAGTTGTTAAATAAAACAAAGAAAAAAAACAAAGCAGTGGCATTTTTTAAAAACTTGTTCATTCAAGAGTGTAAATAAGCCCTTATTGGTTGCTTTCAGTCTCTAACATATTTTTTAGATGAAGCTGTTTGTCTTTTTTAGGTGCGACCTGATCATAAATCATAGTATCGTACATTCCTGTTTTTGATGGATCACTTGAAATGCAAAATAATTTTCTTATATAATTTTGAGCACTGTTTGATAAATAAAGATATTTGTTTGCTGCTTAAAACTGGGGCCTTAAAAATTGACTGTTGCATACAAACATACTCTATTGAACTACACAAAGTGATACTATAAAGCACAGACGCATACCGAAACATGCAAACCTTCACTCTTGCGTATGTACTGTACAAATACGCATAACCACACGCACACAGGTGAAGCGCTTTAAAAGATGTGCTACCAGTGTCTTTGAATTAAAACACAAAGATATACTGTATATCCCCTGATGCAAATATTACCCACAATGCATTAAAAAGCCTAATAGCTAACTGAAATAATAACAACTTACTGAAAACGGCATAATACATCACCAAGTGTGTCACATCTCCATTTAACTGTAATAAAATCACCCCTGGTAAAATAACACCATAAAAATGCAAAAATAAATAAAGAAACATTGGAAGCAAACGACATATTTACAACAACGACGACAAAAGATAAAACAACAATGGGATCCTCAGCCTTCTCTTTGTAAAAATAAAGATCATGAGCGCCAGAGCAGAAAAATCCCAACATTCATTCCATCAGTCCACTGGGTCAGTTGGAGGCAAAGTTTTGGGTGCTGCCTGAAGCTACATAATACTGCAATACTGCAAGTGGATAAAAAGACATCCCTAATTGCCTTCCTTTGTAGTCATAACCTGTTTCTATATGTATTTATACTGTATATACACATAAATATCAATATAAAAAGTGGATAAGGGGCCTGTGCCCTCACAAAGCAATTGGGAAAATAACAAAAACAAGAAACAGCACAGATATCAAACACAAGAGGGGGGTAAGGAAATTAGGAGCGCATGCATGTTTGCTAAGAAAAAAACATTCCTTTTCAAAATCCGGACCCTGGAACACAATCAGCCTGTGATTATTTGAAGCCGAGCACTCCACCAGCTACTGCAGAGACATGCACAGGTGACACGCAGCTGACAGGAGACGTCTTGGCAGGTGTTGTCTTTGTTCTTCGGATGTACGCATGTCCTTATCGGGAAAAACTAAAAGTAAAATCGTGCATTTTTTTAAAACTCATCCATCTGGAACACAAAAAGAATGAGATACGAGAGCTTTCATGCATTGAGTGCCGGATGTCTGGTGAGATTTAAAACTGCGAGGCGCTGCTGGGGTCACACTGCAGTAGCCGCACAATGGAGGGATCACTTTTGGCACCTTTTATGAACTCCTCCAAAGACAACTTGCCTAGAAGGTGAAGACAGAAACGGAGGCAGGTAGATGTAAGATGAGACCTGATGTCCTGATGTTTACTAGGAATATTCTAGGGTTCAAAATAAACTTTCTGGCACACCTGCCAAGGGCGCATAATTACAGAAAATGTATTGAACGTAAATATTTATTCACCAGCTATGAAACTGGGTTTTGAAATTTTTTACAGTCTTATGGAGTTCTTTCCTTACACTGTCAGGTGTCACGAACTGTCAATGGGTTTTAAAACATTAGGTACTGATTTTCTGTAAAGGTTTTGAAATTACTTTCGATTCTATTCAAATCATGTATTATAATCCACCTAACAACCGTACGTCCGTCTGGTGAGACACTTGCTTAAGCCAATTAAGTAATAATTTGGAACCCTGGAACAGCATTTAAACAACCAACACATGTCCACATCTCACCATCATTATTCAGGTCCATTTGTCTGAATATTTTGTCTGTCCTCTTCTCTGGTGTGGATTCATCCTCAGGCATCTTCATCACCGATGACACCATCTTGTAAATGGCCTGTCAGAGATAAAGGAGGATAAACCAGGTTAAAATAGTGTTACAATATCAATAACTCTCCATCAACTTATCTAGTCCTCACAGCTTCGTCTATACTCAATAATCTTGGGCGTGCTGGTGAAAGTGTTTCTACACTGTATACCCTATAAATTGGGGGTGTCAATTTTAAATCAGCCCGTTAAATAATGTTTTTGGGTTATAATGATATTTACAGTTAGGCAGACTGCAGGTGTCATATTCTTGGCTTAACCCTCCACATTTGAAAGGAGGGCCGCCACGTTAAAATATGCAACACTGCAGTCTCTAAGCCCCAGCCAACCGTAACCTCTACGGGTCTGTGGATAATCCCACCATTCTGCACACACATGGATAAACCCCGGTTAAATTTAACTCATTAATCCAAGAGAGAAGACAGCCAAGACGGGCGCTACAGCGTAACCCCTAACCCTCTCCACAATTTTTGCCGCAGGTTTTGCTAGTCGGTGGGCATTGTGCACAACAGAGCGTTGCCAAGCCTGGCTGAGGAAAACTGGGTACCAACTGAGCATGCTAACCACATGCTAATAGCTTCCCTCCTGCCACTACAGTGAGAGCTGAAACGGGAGCAATCATCTGGGAAATGTTGTTGTATCTCTCCACTAGGGGTCAGGCTTCTCTTCCATGTGTCTTATTAAGCTTGCATGGGCTCTTCATAAAGTAACTGCTGGTTCAGAGGGAGTCGTTTTGTCATTTTTAAAAGCAGTCATTAGCCAATCAAAACTCAACAGAACTGCTTGCTAGGATGAAGTCTAATTGCTGTGGATTGCTGACAGCGTATGTCATGATGTTTCATTTTCATTCCCTGTCAACCCCACCAACAAAGAGATGCCCATTTGTCTATCCTCATGACATTTAGCATTAAATACAGGATTAAGCAAATTGTATGGATGCAATATACGTTGAGTTTACACTAGAAGCGGATTAAGGGTGCAGATTACAGCGCAAGCGTCCCTGAGGCCCCCCTGACCTGCACAATCTCCAGCATCTCCTCGCGGCTGATGTAGCCGTTGCCGTCCAGGTCATACATGCTGAAGGCCCACTTTAGTTTCTGCTCCAGTTTCCCCCGTGACGTCACACTCAGAGCGATGATGAACTCCCGGAAGTCAATGGTGCCATCGTTGTTGGTGTCAAACGTACGGAAGACATGCTCGGCAAACTTGGAGGCGTCACCATAGGGGAAGAAGTTGGCATAGATCTTCTTAAACTCCTCAACGTTCAAATGCCCACTGGGGCAGTCTTTTAAAAACCCCTGTTTAAAGTGAGACACATACATAGCAGTAATCATTTTAGTATCATACCAGATACAGCCACTGCAATAACATTTGCAAATATGAGCAAGATCTGCTTAAAAAAATTCCAAGATTATTTAAAAATTCCAAACTCATAGATTTCTCATGCTGATGCTGTAAATTCCAGGAAAAGCTTTTCACTTAAGCCCTGTTCTTTAACATTCAGCCAAGATGCTTGTGGGTTTCATTACAGTTCTGAAGGTCTGCTCTGTTTCAGCCCTGAGGCCAGTGAAGCTCATAGTGTCTTCAGTTTCAATACATGAAGCCTAATCCATTCTTGTAAGGGTATTTTCTGCCACTATTCATGTGTCTCCTCTGGGGCAATCAGGCCTGGGATATGTATCCTACTGTAAATCATTTTCCATGACCATTATTTGCAGAGCTATACATTAAGTGCTATATTTAACCTTCTTGTGTGTGTGTGTGTGTGTGTGTGTGAGGGGGGTGTTATGTTGCTTATATTGTATGGATGAACATTATGACGACATACACGGACATAAATATATCTTAAGTTAGTGTGGAGTGAACAGTGGCCCCTTATTTTTCATGACTAGGTGAGTGTAGAATGGTTTTTGCATTAGATAAATAAAGTTTGTGTGCACGTCTCACTTATGTCTTATGTCCGTCTGTTCTCACCTTGTACCACTCCTGCAGCTCATGATCAGTGAACTCAGTGTTCTCCCTCAGGTCCTGTAGCATCTCTGGCCTGAGCTTGCTGTTCTGTTTTCCCATGATGATAAGTCTCTGTGCGCAGTGACAACACTGAGGCCTCTGGTCAGACCTGTCGGCAAAAATAAAATGAGCCAACTAAAAAATAACTGGATAGATTATAAATCATTTGATATGTAAGGAATATTGTTCAGTCAGCCGGTCGATACAGCACAAATAAACCCTGACAGAGTGATCACGGGCCTGCTGGCTACCTGATTTATTATTAAATATTTTATTGGTTATTATTTTATTATGGGAAACATTTAAGCAGCCTCGATAAAATATACTGGATGAGGGGTTTGATATCAGTATTCCCAGATGTGTGATGATTATTGAGGAATATGTGAGAGCTGCATGGCGCAGATGACCAATCAGAATCAAGTATTCCAGAGAGACGCATAATGACTGGCATTAGGTTTCCAGTTCAAGTGGAAAGCGTTTTAGATATGAGGCCAGGGTTAAGATTCAGCAGCCGACTACAAGTGATTAGGAGTTGTCATGGCATCGTGAACAGGAAATTTAAACTAATTAAAAACCACGAGCTTCTACCAAATTATAACAAGTTGTGTTTGAATTCTCTTACTCCGGGTGACACCCATCAGGGAAGGTTCAGTGAACTCTAAAGTCTCCCCTGACATTACATGGATAATTAAAGCCATCGCAATTGTGTGTGCGAGCGTGTGTATGTATGTGCGAATGTACATGTCCATTAGTGAATTAACAGCACCCTGCTGAGCTGACGCACCCTCACTTACTGGGTACAAAAAGTGCTCTGATAAAAATACATAAATGTCTATGTGCTTTTAATAAACACAGTGAAACTAAATGCAAAACATTAATTAGACCGAATGTGAGACAGAAAACCAGACATTTGCGTCAGATTCTTTCATGATGTTTTGAGGACACAGCAGTGACAGGAGCCCCGGCTACCTGCGCTAATTAATAACAGAGCCGCCCACACTCGCTGTGAGACTGGCAGCGATCCGAGGCCACCGCAGCAAAAACATTGGAGGAGGTTCAGTACACACAAACAAAACAGTCCAAGATCTGAAAGCAGCCGGCGCCGAACGCTCACAGCACCGAAGATGTGCACTATTCAGAACTATATGAGAATGTTCTGTAAGTTCCAATTCAAATCCTGAATTTGAATTGGGGTCTCAGTCGGGAATCAAAAGACAGGAATTAAAGTGGAACAATTCAAATTCATTTAACATTTAACTTAATTAATAGATAAATATTATGTGGGCCACGGCCAATTCAATTCAAATTTATGACGTTTACATTTTGGCAGACGCTTTTATCCAAAGCAACTTATAGAACATTTAAGTTATACATTTTGTCAGTACGTGTGCTCCCCTGGGAATCGAGCCCACAACCTTTGCGCTGCTAATGCAATGCTCTACCAACTGAACAACAAGAACACTTACACTGAGGGAGTCATGAAACACTCTTAGGCCCATTTACCGCAAACATACAGAAGCAGTATAGACTCAATACAGAAAGATCATCTGACAGTGTGTGAGAAAGGGAAATGGCTGCTCTGAGTTTAGGCTAAATGATCTTACATAAGCATTTAGAAAAAAAACATTTGCCTAACATCCTCCAGTATCACTTTCATAGACGCTAATTTTTGTGTGATTATGGATGATAGTAGTCTGTCTGATTTGATTTTCCTACCCCATGGTGAGTGCTTGTTCTCTCAGTAGAGTATTAAACCCCAGCATAGATGGATCAAATGAGGGAAACCTAATTTAATACCCCCTTTTAGCTTGCCATAAGCATTCATCTGAAGGGGGATCCGCCATTTTAAGAAGCTATGCAGATTAAGCTTAGTTTACTCACCTCTGAGGTCAAAATTCTTTAAGAGCTCATGAAAACAATTGTAGTTTTCTTTCCTGTTTTGTTTTCCTATTAAAACCGTAAGTTGGGCCATGTCATAAAGTAGGCGTGTCTTTTCTTAGCCAATAGGCTTTAGGTTACATTACCTCTGTAAACCATTTTCATTTGCTATTTGCTAGTCAGACGAAAATGGTATAAGGGGGGGTGGCTTTCTCACTCTGTAGACCATTTAATTGGACAAAAATGTGCACACCTGTTTTCCCAGAACATAAAAACTGTACATTTAAAATGTTTATATCTGCTAAACGTTACTTCTGTCAACTTCTAAGACTGTACTAGACAACAGCTGACAGATGTGACCTAAAAGCCACAAAATTCCATGAGGTCTTTAAACTCGGCCTGGTCATGTGACTACAGTATGTCCCAAACACTGTCTTTTGCGTAAGGCTGATCTCAAGACTTAGCCATGTAGGGTTGAAGTTACAGCAATTGATTTAGCACAGGGAGTAAAAGCAGGTCAATGGGGAGGGGTTAAAAAAACAACAACAACGGCAAGAATGCAGAGCAGGGGCAGCTTACACTGGCAATGAGCCCTGTGGTGATGAAAGAGCATCGTCGCTAAGTGTTGGTGTTGAACTGACCAGCAGACAAACAATGTCTCTCTGCCTGTTGTTTTCATTACAGTCTTATTTTCAGCTCTGTGAACATCTGAAATCTGGAGCATTCTATGGCTAAATTCTACACACACATTCCATGTCGCCATTATACAAGAACCCCTAAAAAGGAAAGAATGCAAAGTCTTTGAACTATGAACTGCAGGTTGAAATAACCGCAGCTGCATCTGCTGTTGGAAAACCTCCAGCTGGGTGGCAGTGCAATGTCAAGTGACACTGTCTCTCTCTTTGCATAGCAGACATCTTGCTGATACACTAGAAGAAGTGTCTGTTCCCCGGGGCTTTGATATCATCACTCACACTGAGAGATGTCATGCTAGTTTTAGCACTCCACGCTCATTAGCCTGTAGAGAAGAAGCTGAACGGGGACTGGCTGTAAATGTCCAACTCCAGCCAAAATGAGTGGAACAAAAGACATCTGGAGGGAGGTGAGAAAAACATATAAAGAATGAGAAGACTTCATCCACTACACTTTCTCACATAACTGTACCTTGACCGAGCCTGCTGAGAAAGTCAGGAAAACTGAGACCTTGTTAAATCTCAATTGCTTTTCCTAGACAAACAGAAGAGTTAAAGGAGAACAAATGGAGGCTTTTCTTTACTGGGACTGTTTTGAGCTTTAGAAGAGATCTCCAGAATGTCTCATTTGTGTCTCAACACCACATTATCTGGACTATGTCATCCACATAGATTTAATAGCACTGTACTCTTATTGTACCCCAACAACTGACTTATTAATTTAAACCGGGAAGGCAGCTGAAATGAAACTTCCACCCTGTGAAAAATCTCTGAATGAAACAATCTTCCTTTGTTGGAATACCATGCAGTTATGAGTCAGGCAAAACAAGACCAAGAACGTGTGCTAAAGTAAACAGAAGAAAATCTCCTGTTGCCCTTTAAGTGCCCTGAGTTACAAAAGAACAATCTCTGAGCAATGAAACACTCATGTGAAACACAACAAAATCTGCATGGACAAATCACAAATTTAGGAGCGGGACAAAAAATGATAATGCCATACAGCTGCTCTTGAAACCCCCTGATGACAGCAGATAGCAGACATAAATGTGTACGGTACACATTTCTTCTTTGGAGTTTCTCTCGTTCTTCTCTCTGTCTGTTTGGGTTTAGGGGCTAATCCTCTCTTTCACCAGTGTTGCACGTGTTTGTGGCTGTCCTGACTGTTAAAATCCAGGACAGCCTTCCCACCCCATCCTGCAGACAGCTGTTTCTTTCCTCTATGTGGGTCAGCATCATCTGGCTCACTAATCCAGCTGTGAAGGGCTGGATGAAGAGGACACAAATGATGTACGCGCTGAGAAACGTCAGAGGTTGGAATTCATTAAGGATAAAACGCGCTCATTGATCGCACTGTTTATGCAACTTGCATGTTGCAGTTCTCCATTTTGCAGACCAGTCCTGATTCAAAGCTGTGAAGTATGCAGCAGACTACTATGATACGGCATACTTTACAGGGACTGAACAACATCCTGACTGCTGTTCAAATACCTAAAAAACTAAAACAAAACATACCTCAAATACGGTATTAACAATTATGGTACAGTAAATGGGCAGTAACAATATAAAGGGAACTGTGGCATGCTGCAGTACTGTTAAAATCAGTCAAACAGTGCCACATTTATGAATAAGGGAATAATAGAAACTACACAAGCAGGTCTGAGCTGATAATAATGACAGTATCTTCGTTTAAATGTTTACAACACAGTTTTAGCCTGTTTAGCACCTGTTTAAACTGGATTGTGGGTGGTTAGGTAATAAAGTCTTTCCTTTTGAACTGAAATACTGCATGCAAAAGCATCACAACTGTTCAGTGAATAGTCTCAGTGCACTGATTCAATTCTGAAGGCTGTGAAGGTTAAATATCTGAAAGAAAAAGGCTCATTATGAGTCCTGCTGGCAAGAGTGTGGAGAGCGAATGAGCCACTGCACAGCAGCTAAATAAAAGTGTGAGACCAGAAGAAGAGATGAAGGGAGGGTTCGAGTGTATCAAAGGAGGACAGAGAGAGAGATGACTCTCACAACAGGAGTATCTCATGGTGATCTATAAAAAGGCAGAAGGAAAAAGGATAACAGAATTGATTTTCTCTCCCTGTGACTGCATTTCTATCCCCACATCTCTCATCCGTTTATGAGAAACAGGTAATCAGAGAATCAATCTGACCCGACAAGCGACTCTTGATCTCTCTCCCCAATCTTCTAGCTTTGTCCTTTTTCATTCATTTGATTGCTTTAGACTCCCTTTTTAATTGCTCTATAGTTGAATTCTAATTGCTTACCCTTTGCATGAACCATCACCTGTCACTCACTTTTTTTCCTCAATCGCTCTGTTTCAAAACCTACTCAGCAGTCAGCATTTTAAGAAGGAATAGACATTTCTAGTCATTTTGAAGTAAACAATTAAAATCTGGTATCTAAGTTAGGATGCTGCCTTAGAAAACAGTTTCCTACATAGGTGGTAGTCAGGCAGGCAGCTCACTGGGTTTTGGAACAGATTATCTCTTGTTTTCGATCTGTTTCCCCTCTCACTGTGGTAGAGGGGAGAGATATTACAATCTCTTTTTTTGCACACACACCTACCTCACACTGACATTTTGACAATATACAAGAACATTTCTCATGAGCCACAGGACAGACCTTCTTAAAGACACTGTGCTGAAATCCCCAGTCCATCAAATTCTTAAGCCTACAGGGGCTAAAGACTGCCTGTCAATCTCATTCCACAAGTGTAGATTTTAAATCGCGGTTTAGCTGCTGAACAATACTGTGACATGGCAATGCACATACAATAAATATAACAAAAGAGATCTCTATAATACCTTAATTGTTTCTTCTAATTTCTAGAGAAACATTTGAATCAAAGTTCATAGTTACAACTCCTGAGGTCTCCTGGGCTAGGGAAGAGCAATATTTGAGCCATAAAATGTTCTGGGTGGTGTCGGTAATGAAAGCCATCTCTAGATGTATGACTTGGTATAACACTGCAACAAGCGTCACAGCACTTTTGGCTTTATAGCTATCAGGTATGGCTTTTAATAAAGCAAGCAGGGGTCGAGCCACAACCTAAATCAATGAATCTACTTCATATTACACAACAAAGGAGAGGAGGGGCTAGAGAAGACATTGTAAGAAGAACAGAAAGGCAGAGAGAAAGAGAGAGAAGGAGGGAGAGACAGAGAGTAAGAGAAAGAGAGGGACAGAGATGGAGAAAGTACACTAATGGAAAAGTAAAAATAAGAATGAGGCTGTGTCCTCTGTGTGTGAGGTCCCTTCGTCATTTCATACCTCTGGCCATCAGGGACTTCAGTTGTTCTCAGCTGGCCGCCCATCAGGGAGATGATGGAGCCCTGGCTGGGTGTGGATGGAGCTGTATTTGGCATTTTTCCACTTTTACTGACAGGACAGTAGAGGGAGGAGAGGAAATGATGAGGAGAAAAGGGGGAACTGCATCGGGAAATGATACAGGCTAATGTCGTGCCAAATCTAACTTGCCCTACTTTTCTCCCTGTTTGAGCTTACATTAATGGAGGAGCACCCGCTGATGACATCATAGAGAATATCACAATATGCCATGATGTCATAGAGATGTGAGGGTGAGCTCTTTTGACTTGAGTAACCACCCAGAACAGAAACTACCCAGAACACCCTAGCGTCATGACAACAAGCTTTTCACTAATTGATCTAAACTTTAACTGATGTGTATTCACAACCTTCACAATTCATCTACATTAAATGATATATTACATATCACATGATATAACCAAAGCCACAAATGGTCAAATTAAACATTTTATGCTGTTTTCAGTTAGCTTACGGTTTGCAGGTGCACCATAAAGCAGACAGCTCTGACACTAGCCCTGCTTTCAGTCACAAACCTTAATGGGGGTCACACAAGAATTAAAAACACACCCATGCCCCAGTCTGATTACAGTAAGGTCATATGACGGTAGGAGCATTATAGATATTACTCAGAGAGAGAGAGTGAGAAACAGAGATCATTTGTGAGAAAAATATGCCATTGGTTGACAGATGGACACACACGGTTGCGCTCTAAGCATCACCCCCAGTGTACAACCTCCACCTCCATTAACAAGCTTTCTGACACATCATCTGTATTGTGGCATTATTACAGCGACCCCACTCAACCCTCATAACAGATGCACACAGAAAAATACTGAGAGTTCCATCAAAGCTTGGGAGCATACTGTAGGCAGATCACTTCATCATAATAAATGAAAGAGGCTTGGGGTTTCCAGGACGAGCTTTGAGCGTGTAAGCCTGATAATTGTACAGCTATTCTCACTGGAGATTGAATGACCTCTGTGATATATGGCAGACGCGCATGCGTGCAGGTCCAAATGTGCATATGCGTGTGTGCATGATCTATTCATAAGCTGGATAGAGTTGCAGATGGCGCTGAAATAGAGTAACTGCTCATCCGTCATTTAGTATTTAAACAGTTCCATTCGACTGCTGCTGCAGTTCAGAATTAATATCACTTGTTTTATAGAATTATAGGACAAAAGACAATATTGGTCAGACTCTTATGAAATGCTTTTTGATAGGATTAGCAGTTGCCTCAATGAATAAGCTGTGTAAAAATGTTTTACTATAAAACCCAAGACCTCACCATCTTAGCAAGAAGAGGATATACATTTCAGTAGCGCTTGTCCTTGTTGCCGGGGCTGGTTGCCAACGGTTTCTGAAATTGTTGAGCACATTGTTATGCTATTGCTAGGGGGTTCTGGCAGGTTGCTAGGGTGTTGTCAGGCTGTTCCAGGTGGTTGCTTGATGAAAGCTTACTGCGCCAAGTCAAATGAGAAGACCCCTGAGTCTCTATGATATTCTGTTATAGTGTGTTATTGTATGTCTAAGGAATTTATTTTACTCATTTCATCCTCTGACAGGCAAAAAATTGTTTGGCAAAAACATTGGCAAATTGTATCCTTTGGCTCATAAATAGTGAGAAAATACTGAAGCATCACTGAACAGTGAAAAAAGACCTCTCACTGTTTAAAACACCTACAGTTATCAAGTCATTTGCCTTGAGTCACATAACATTGAGAGGTACACAAAGAGATACATTGAGGCCAATGCTGTGCCCGTCTTCTCAGAGGAACTGAGGAGGGCTTTTAAAAGCACTTATGGCTATGTGGGTCACACAGAAAGAGACCACTGGCCTTCATTCAAACACGAGGAACAGAAGAGGATCAAGATATGAGAGGACACATACACAAAGCACCTACAAAATGTCACATTCCACTTCAAATAAGCTAAATGGTTCTGGATTATTTGTAAACAAGCAGTATAACTGTTACAGGCTTGTCTGTGTCAGCGCACGACATCTGAATCTAAAAGCACCGAGACTGATCTGAATATAAACAGCATTTACACTCATGTGAATCTAAACAGCTTTGAGACCGGACAGTTAACAAACACATTGCTTTAATCAGGAACTGATCACCATGTTTTGTATGATGAACTGAAGAGGAATCCTGATTATTCAGTTGTAGTCACGCTCACAATCAGCTCATTCACGGCACAAAATTTCAAATGATATCATCACCACCATCAACTTGAGTGAAACGAAGGTCTACGTGAATGAAGTATTTCTCAAAACAAACATTTTGACCTTTTTGAATTCCTTACAAATGTCTGTCGTGTCACAGGCAAAAGCGAATTCAGTTTCAAAGAATTCAAGGGCACTGGAATGTAAAATTCATTCTTGGGGACTAATCAAGATTTTTCTCTTTAGCCTTGCCTGTGACATATATGGAATTCAGGAGATAATAACAGTCTCTCTTAAGAGCTTGTAGACCCGAGTCTGTAGTCTATGAGGCTGTCCCCTTATTGATGTGCTTATCTGGCAGAAGGTTTTACATCACGATATACAGCTTTATATGGACTCTGCAGCTGCCAGTTTCAGCCCTTATTTATCCGGGGCTCACAATAAAACATATTTCACTCTGTTAAGTCAAGTCCTGGATCGACTCTCCTGTGCACAAAGTACCAAATGTGCACGCACGAATACACACACACACACTGCAACGTTATTCATAAAAGTCTTGGGTAAGCTTATCTATCTGCTTACCCAACAAAACAGTTCAGAGATGCTGCACAGATGAGCAACACTCAACCTGAAATGGGTTTTAAATCTGAGATGAGAAGGAAAGTAAACACGGATCACCTTCAGCAGGAAAAAACTGCTTTTCAACAGAAGCCACAGGGCCGACGGAGAACCACACCCACAGACCAGCTGGACCGCGACACGCACGGCTTGACTTACAGCCTCCAAAGATCCCTCACAAAACTGAATTCAAGAATACAAGAGTGGGAAACAGGGAAGATTCAGCATTTGGCGAATGACCCCTCAGGCAGACTGGCTTAAACAGAATGAGTATGTATTCAATTTCATGCTATTGTTTTCTCAAAAGGGTATAGAGTGGTGGTATCTCTTACAGAGCGCCTAAAAGTAGCACATGAATGATGGCTGTATTACAAATACAGACATGGAAAGTAACCTAAGGCCTTATTTAATCTATGCGGGGATGTTAATAGAGAGAAGATAAAGGGAAAAATATAAGCACGACAGAGATACTTAAAAAGAACATTCATCTTTATGGTTCTGTGCAGCAACATGTATTTATTTGCAGTTTTTAACACAAAAAAAACAATGACGGAGAAACAAAGGTAACATGTTAAAATACAAACATGGGATCTGTTTTTTCTTGTAAAGTCAACATGAGATCAAATTTCTACACGTTTGTGGTGTGATGATTCTCCCTTATGACGAAATTACAGTGACATAACAGCCTTGTGGCTTGGTGGTTTGGCATGCGAAATGTGCAGCACGGTTCTCCTAGTTTAACCTCCATGTTGCTTTCATAATACCATTACAACAACACAAAGGTACGACAGCTGGATAATCTCCCAGCTGTACAAGCTCAGATTAAATTTGGAAAACACCTTTTACATCCTGCACACGCTGTTTACACAAACACACGCACCACGAACGGCCGTCATTCTGTTACTGTTGATGGTTAATGTCCATATTTGCCAATGGATTTCAAAATGTAACTAGCAAGGGATAGATTCTGCAACAAAATCCCAGATAAACGTGCTGTTACTTCAAAAACACCCCTGTGAAACTACTGATGTTTAACAAATCCATTTATTCCTGTCTCAGACCTCCACCTGTTCGAAGTTACTGGGGAATTGGTTTCTCAGCTCCTGTTGGCAGATTTGCTGGGGGTGTCCTGCCAACCAGTCTAGCGCTGCCTGACTGTTCAACCGGGAGAAGCCACAAACACATAAATCACATCACAGGGCTGTGGAGCTTCCCACTGTTGCCCATTTTTGCTCCGCTGTATCTCCTCAAACTGGGCCTGAAGGTAATTAGTCCCAATCAGTGTAAAGAAAGAGACAAGCTATCAGAGGCAGAGCAGCACAATGTTGGAAGCCATATTGTCAGGGGCTTGTGTTAATGTTAATTTCTGCTGTTTGCAAGCTAGTTTTTGAGAACCTACATTATGGAGACAATGCAATCAGAGAACGCTTCTGTTTTGCATTTCTCCTCTGGGATGTGCAATGTTATGGAGTGAGAAGATGGCATATCATTCATTTCCCCAGAGTTACCTGTTGAGCCCTTCAAATCGCACCGACTGGGATTTGAGAGTCAGCTCTCAATGTACTAGCTCGAGGAACACAAATAGCATAGCGAATAGAGGCTGATCCTATTAGCGGAAGAAGTAAATGAGGCTGTTAGCGACTGCTCAATTTAAAGACATCGTCAATATCGTCAATATTGGAACGCGCACCAATACTCCAGCAGCAATACCAAGAGGAATGTACACACCCTAATTTTCAAAGCAAAACAAACCCAGACTCGGTGCAAAGTGTATGTAATAAAGCTCAGCTTACCGTATATTACTGTTAACTATATGAGGGCTTAAAAATAGGTTTTGAAATTATTGAATTATATGAATTATTATAGTACAAATGAAAAACAGAACACAAATTGATATATGAAACCAGCACAGTAAGTTAAACAGAACAGCAGTCATTAAAATAAATATCTGACCACAGAATTCCACAATTAACCAATTATTATGAAGTATTTTAGAGTGTTGTCAAATATAATAAAGATAATAAAGAAGAGATTAAAATATGCTGCAGAGTCGTCGGCAACGATTTTTCATTAAAAAAGCGTCACACGTGCCTCTGAAATACAATTAATTCTTTTTGATATTTCAGAGAACAATGACGTAAAACCACCAAGATTCATTTGAACATTTCTGCACTATATCTCAGCCTGCTGTCACTTGTTTCAATCTTTGAATTCTGGGAACCTGTTTCTTCTTGGACTTCTGCCACTTAACAACTGCTAGGCACACAAATCACATCTGTTTTTCTGAAATATATCTGTTCCAATCGTAAGATTGTGCCAGACCACAGACATGTTCCCAAAACCTCCATTACCAGCATTTCAGGATTTGCTAACGAGGAAAGTAAAGCCACACAATACAAGACCATAAGTGGCAAAGAAGCAGCTGTACTATCTCTGTGGATTCAGTAAAGTCATTTCAGTGCTTTTAATGAAATATTTATAATTTCAACCCAATTCAGTTCAGTTCATTTCAGTATCACAGACGGGTAAATATATGTTTGCAGTCTGCATGTATATTATGAAGGAAGAACAATTAGGTACCACAATATAATTTATAATACATAACAACCTGTGTGGACTGATTCACCAATGAATATTATTGTAGTAATAATGATTTTAATAAATCAATAAATCTAATAAAGTCTAATAAATCACACTCACTGAATCCTTCAAAGCAATTATTAATTATTAATTTATCATCTGACTCACTGACTGTATTTTATATGACATTGTGTGGTTAAAAATATATTAGTATACAAGCCAAAGGCAACAATGGCAAGTAAATAAAAAACAAGGATAGTTAGGTAAGATGCATGAGAAACCTTGTTAGGAACAAAGAAGCCCACCACCTCAGGCTGGTACATTTCAAAAAAGAAAAACTATCTAAACAAGCTTGCGGTGGATTGGTACATGGAGTTTATTCAGTGTAGTCTGACTAAGGTCTTTCCTTTTAGATAATATTTATAAGGGGCCTTGGTCCAATGTCATACTGTATTAACTTCAACTTGAAATGCTAAAACTGTAAACAAGCATAAACTAGCTTTCTCATTTGGCTTTGGCAGGATTTGGGATTCTTCACTTGCTAGCACACATATTTCCAAATGTTCAGTTTTAAACTACAGGAAAAAGGCAGTACATTTTTTTGCAGAAACCAATGAGAGACCAATATTTGAGAGATTCAGAGATTTGGCCATCATCTGATACTCCCTCAATAGATAATAACATTCTGTTTGTGCGTGTGTGAAATGGTGAGTAAATATAGTGTAAAGAGTTAAATATAATTAAAAATAATAATTGTACAGCATTATGAGCATATTGGCTGCCCTGCTCTCCAGATACAGATGCTGGTGGGCGTTGAAAAATCCATATGGATAAACGACAAGTAGACAGTAAAGCCTCTCCACTCTCACAAAGATATCAGGTCTCAACTTCTGTGACCATTTTTTATGCCTGAGAGTGAAAAGGATTTTGTGGAAGTTTCCATTAATGGAAACAGAATGTAGTGCAGCTCACTCCCATTTTTAACACTACACACTGAAATGTGCCAGACTCAGAGGACACCCTCCACCTCGCATCATAATTATTCTCTCCACACCTTAATTGCCCAGGGCACCATAGTATTCAGGTCAAGGAGAACTGATCTCTCACTTTGCAGGTCTGCGATGATGAAGAAACAGGCCTTAAGGTGGGCAAGTATTGTCAGGGCTCCAAAGTGCTGACCCTTATGGATGTCCAAACATCAGCCTGACATGCACACCTCAGCATGTCCCCGTGACAGCATAGCAAGACATGTATCTTTTTCCCATCACACCCAGAGATGAGATTCAGATTTAAAGTGTGCAAACTCATGACTGAAATGCAATACAGTTTATAGATGTATTTTGATGAGGGTAAAATATATATATATATTAACATTATATATGTACGTAACATTATTAGTCCTATTTAGCACTTCAGACACTGGAAACAGTTGTTAACATAGTCCCTTATAATTCAACAATAAAATTCTAAATGTTTCATTTGTAATAAATGTATATATTTATTTTTAATTAATACAACTGCAGACTAATTTACGCAAGAATTGTGTAGCGCATAGTCTTTCCGAGTTTACTTCGGAAAAGCAAAACAGCTATAACAAAATCACAATACATTTTATTCCATACGGCAAAGCTGCCATGATATTCCCAAATATGGATGAACTATTCCACCTATTATTTTGTGGGAGGGCTTGGGAAACTGTGTTAAGGGTTGGGAAAAAGGAAACAGAAATTGTCTCAAAAAATATGCAATTTGAGACATTATGGAGCCCACTATCCCATTTCCTGTTGTGATGAGGCCAAGACTAAAAATACACATCCCCTTTTCGTCAGAACACAAATTGCCCCCTCAGCACGAATTTCTCCTTCAACTGCTATCATGTAGTACAGCACGCAGTCTCAAAGCAGGAAGTGAGTTCCCACAATCCCCATGCCTAGGATCAAATGTACCACACTGTTGGTCTGCTTTGATCTTGTAATGGGTAATGTGTGTGTAAACTCTGTTGACCTTACTATTAATCTTGACACGACTCAAACATTGTTGCTATGCTGAAGGGAGTCTGAAGACTAATTGAGTAGTGCTGACCTTCACCACTTGCTCTCATTCATTATGCTATTCATATATCCTTTGAGGTGACTTGTGTTAAGAGTTAAGGCTCTACTAGAATTGTAATGTTTTAGGAGCCTTTGTGATCCACACTTAAATGGTCAAAAAACATGCAAAACAACGTATCAGGACAGACACTACATTTAATTTGATTGTGAATGAAGATCATTCTCTGTATCATTTTATGTTTTTCTGTAAAAAGTCAAGATAAAAGCCAATTGTTTGAGTTAATAAAACCTACCTGTATGTTCAGAAAATATGTTTTGAATTCGGTTTATATTTTCCTTTTGTTTTTCTTTTTTGTGACTGTGTGTCAAATTGTCGAATATGCTGTTTAAAGTCAGGGTCAGGTAATCAATACATATCAATACACGTTTCATGGGTGTTGCTAACTGATGCATTTTTTATTTTAAATTGCAGCTTGAATTCAGTACACTACATTTTATTCTTGATTTATTCTCGAGAAACCCTTTTGTGTTAGTCTCTAAATTTCACAAGTGAGAAAACCCCTCTCTGTCTGCAGCTAAACCAACTGCTAAATACCCAGAATCCCTTGTGTCAAGTTGAAGATGTCCTTCTCATTCCCCAGTGCCGATGAAAAGTCTGGCAAGACGTGACAGGGAAGGAACTGACTCAATAGTCCCAGTACATGTTGAAAACAAGCCAGACCCAACAGCAGTCTATGTGAATGCAATTATCACTACAGTAACTTACCACAGTGAAACAAACCATTGAGGGAATTCAGGCCAGAAACTCTACAAAAACAATCAGGCTGGACATACAGAAGCACTGTGAGTCAGAGTAAGTCAACTTTTCAGGCCCCTTAATTTGCCAGTGATGTACAGCTCTGCAGGAGGAGGCAGAATACGATGCAAAGCAATCCACTTGTGAATTTTCAAACGGAACATGATTAGCCATGGAGTTAACATTGCTTTTACGTTTTTCTGCGGCCAGCACGCATTAAAAACAGCATGACACTGATTGCATTTACTCGCAGACATAAGATCAAGAAACACTCGAGAGCGCACAAACGCACTTTCCACTTTCACCACGCACACACTTATTGTGTACAACAGCGCAGTGGTTGTGAGCGTGCCCCTTAGAATCCACCACAGCGCGGATGCTGGGAGTAATTGGCTACTTCTTCGGCAGTCTAATGGAAGGTGCAGGGCGGGGCTGGGTCTGGGTATTCTACGGAAAAAAGAAGCAAAAGCTTCTCAGTGGGGAGCAGAAGCCACATCCTGCTTTGAAAAGGTTCTCAAGCTTACAATCGCATCCCACGGCGCAGCCACAATTGCGTTGAGTGGAACATGGTGGTCAGGTGAAAGGGTGGCGCACGGGGCTTGGTTACATGAGTAGGTGCAATACAAAGACTTACAATACAAAATATAAAATTGTGAAAACGTAATGCACCTTAAAGCTCAAGGCTGTGTTATGTGTTTTCAAACTAGTGTTCCCTGCATCTTGCAAGATATTTTTTAATGTGTAACCACTAACTGTCTTCCTGGTACATCAAAAAAAAATGCATGTTTAATAAACTGTAGTGATCGTCTGCATTCATTTGTTAATAAAGTTAATTACAGTTGCAATCTAACAATTATCATCAACATCAAGCTCCCTGACCAATATTATTACTAATGTCTATTAATTTACAGGTTAGTAATGTGAATATTTTACAGACCAGTATGTCTATTTTACAATGTGCTTTATTCCTTCATATTGACAATGTACAATCTTTTATTGTCGAAAAAGTGAACAAGATTTTTATTATTATCTGCCTTTTACCAGTGACAAATGGGATCATGTGATTCTAGCCAGTAAAGAAAACAGTACAGTGCAAATTAATGAGACAGCTAACGAACCCAAGAGATTTCTCCAAGAAATCCACGAAAAAGCCCCGACAGGAGATTCTCACCTCAAAGTGGTAATGCATCACGTCTGAAGTACTGATCGTACGGTCCTGTTAATGGCATACAGAAACCATTAAGCCTTAGAGTCAATGTCATCTTCTGTTTCTCAGCCTTGACTTAGACGCAGAGTAACATTTAAAGGGATGCATCTATGTAAATGTTAAACATAAAGAACACGCGATCTGGGAATTGTGTTGGATATAATATTGAACAAAACTCTAACAGCCCCCCCCTCCACCTTACACATAAGGCCTATTCACAATCTTACACAGCACATCTTAAGTGTGAAGAAATCCCTGTGTCCCATGCGTGACATGAAGTCACAACCCTTTCATCATCAATGTGATTCTGTAAATGAAGTGGTTCTGAAAGGATTCAGTCGAACCCACAGCCTGATTACAAACAGACTGTTACTGAGAAACCCGCCTTTGTTTCCACTCTTATCTTCTTACATAACCGGAGGCTCCACCAACATCAATGGCACGTAGGAGACCAATTAATATGCATGACTATTTCAGATGTCACTCATGCAACAACAAACAAAACATATAAAAAACTGATGTGAACAACAGGTAACGGCAATTTTTGTTGCAGCGCTGCCTTTATATAGTAACGCGAAGGTATCCTTCTACATTCAACAACAGGTACAGACCTGTTATCTAGTCTGTATATAGAAAAATATAGAATTATCTATAATTATTACTAATATCAAGAAAAACTTTTAGGTGATTTTAAAAGAACAGATACATTATAAGAACAGATAATTAATCGGCTTAAAACTTTCAGTTATGTCAATATGTTAAAATCATTGCAAAACAAGATTTGTTTTAAATAGGCATATTCACCATAATCCCCAATTTTATTTTTTACTATCTTTAAAAATGCATCTTAGAAATGAGAAATATGATGCCATCTGGTCATAGTGGTGGCATAATACATTTTGGTAAAGTATGACTATGGCGATTTAACACTTTTAGCAGCTACAGTATGTCATTACTTAGCTTTAATTCATCGACTCAATAATAGGTTTTTACAAACGATTATTTAATAGATATCGATTATATGGATAAAATTGCGTGATTATGTTAGTAACTTTAAAATGGTAAAGGTTACTTTTATAAGATGTTGTTAACATCGTAATACATCGTATACAAACCACTTTTGGACATATATCAATCTACTGCAACCTAATGCACATTCATGGCTTATTCAAATGAACTAGTCGACAACTGCATGAACAAAATTTTGCTTTGCACACTTTAAAGCAGACTTAGCGCTGATAGCCGAGACAGCGTTGCCAGTGTAAGGGATCCACGTCCCGCTTCCTCTATATCTTCCTCACTGATACAGTAGCTCAGAGAGGCTCGTCATTCTGAACAATAGCATCGCCTGACAGTCCAAACAGAATGACTGGAAGCGCGCACATCCGTCGAGCGCGACCCCTGACCCATCCAAACATTCCATACATGCGTCATAATCGCAAAAAGTATCAATTCATTCATAAAGTACTGCTTAAATTACAACGGCTCTGCAGAATGACCCAAATCTCCTAATACGAGCTGTCAATCAACGGAGCGCTGTATAGGCAACATAAATGCTATTGTTTTAAAACTGCGTTGCGTTATAGTTGCTATTATAGATCTCGCTTTTTTAAAGATTACATTCGTGCATTGTTTTGTGTTTTTTTTTATTTATCTTCGATCATCCCAATTGGAGAAACCCGTTATTTAACGTGCGGTTATGTTGGGATGTTGTCGTGCGGTCCGTACTGGCTCAGAGGCACAGCAAGAGGAGAGCGAACGTTCCGTCATTAAGAATTAAAAAATATGAATATTTTAAGTAAGCAGACCGCGTTGATTGATGATCATATCTGTCTTACCGTATCCAAGAAATGCTAAGTTCCCTCGATGTGCTGATATGTCGCAAAAGAGAGCAGGATAGGCAGAGAGAGCGCTTCCTCTTACGGTCCAGCGATCTGTCTACTGCTGCCGCTCGCTGCAAACCATGTTACCCGCGAGAACTCGAGCCGCGGCGGTATTCTGCTGAAGGAGGAGGCTGTGAGTGTAGAGAACTGCACCGGAGGAGCGGATTTAAAGCAAGGGAGGGTGGTGGTAAGATTACGTGGTGCCGTTTTAATAAGATGTCACTACGCCGAATGGGATCGCTTCTACGGTGTCAGGGGCCCGTGTCCTAATGCTTTCTTTCAGACGAGCACAGAAGCATCTCTCGAATAAAAAAGCTTAGACATGAGCCATGAATAATAACTGACTACACGCTACAGAATCCTTCACGGTCAGCAGTGGCCATAACCGCAATTAAATTTTTAAACTGTGAATTTAGGTTGAAAGTATTTTACACAAAACCACATATTTAGGACGGTGGGGGGCCAGTACAGTACTAATTTAAGAATCTGCCATTGAAATGCCAATATTGGTTAAAGCCCTGCATTGCCAACCCAAAACCACACGAGACTTTATTCCACACTTTTCAGATTTACATATAATTACGTTTTTAAAAAGCAAAACTGATCTTATGATTAAAGATAAAAGATTTTGTACTTTATTTCCCACAAACATAAAATCAGCATGCTCTTTACTATTTTATCAGTGGGGCTTTATAAAACATGCTCTATCAAAGTTGTGTTTTGAAACTGCACAGGTTATACATTTGAAGTTAAAGCTAAAATGATTAGCCTAAATCTGTTGGGCTGCAAACATATCAAATTCTTTAAAGTATCGCAAATGTGCAAATTGCAATATAGATATGACAATGGCTTGCAATAACTAAACGATTTTAATACTTTAAAGTTATGTATAGTTAGTTTCAGGTCAATGCAGGAGACTGAGGACAGGTTGCAATGCAGGGGGCAGCCGTGGCCTAATGGTTAGAGAGTCGGACTTGTAACCCAAAGGTTGCAGGTTTGAGTCTCAGGTCCGGCAGGGATTGTAGGTGGAGATTTGAATTACCAGCACTCTCTCCACCCTCAATACCACGACTGAGGTGAGACCCTTGAGCAAGGCACTGAACCCCCAACTGCTCCCCGGGCGCCGCAGCAATGGCTGCCCACTGCTCTGGGTGTGTGTTCACGGTGTGTGTGTGTTCACTACTGTGTGTGTGCGCACTTGGATGGGTTAAATGCAGAGCACAATTTCCGAGTATGGGTCACCATACTTGGCCTCACGTCACGTCCTTTCCTTTCCTAAAATAACAAAGACTGTATGTATGAAACATGTATTTACCAATTTAAGGCATTATCCTATCACATGTTTTTTTCCTAATATTGTGCAGCCCAGTAAATCTAATACTTTTAGCATACAGTGATTAGCAGAAAACATTACTAGATATTAACAAATATTATGGCAACGATTTTATGTGCTATAATGATACTATAAACATATTATGGGGACACTCCCATAGCAAATGATAACAAATAACTGAGAGTCTGTGGTTAAAATCTTTAACGTCTTTGGAAAATGTACCATCTGTCAGATGTAGACAACTCTTGGTATGTGATATATTTAATCTGGTATATGATTCTATTTGATTTTATATAGCTGGTTTTCCTTTTTTTAGAAATAAAAGGGTTAGTCCACTTTTCCTTAAACTGAACAGATGACTTTTAAAATACAATGAGGCAGGAAGGATCCAGACCATGAGATCTCTCTGGTGTGAGACTAAATAGCTTTAAAACTTAATGCGTGATGTTAAAGGCTACCAGCTGAGCAGAGCTTTGACAGGGATCCTGCTAATTAACAGCTTCCCAACAGGATCTGCCCAAGACACTGTATGAAGACCCACCAGGAAGGCAAACATCAAGACAAAAATCGTTTATTTTTTGTGACACCATGACGTGCATTATCCAGTGACAGTTTTAATCGGATTAAATACATGATGTGCTGATTAAATAATCAACTGAATCCCAATGGATCCCACTGATGTCACTTTCCCACCAGAACACGCCCCCTCAATCAGACTGAGCAGCAAAACATTGTGCATGTCTGGCTTTAGTAAAAGCAACTGCAAAAACTTCAGTAAAGGAAACTTAAATTAACAGCAGCAGGACTTGACAGTTATCCTTACAAAAGTTATCTGGTTAACTGTCAGCTGTAACCATCAAGCAGACCAAACAGAGTTTAGCGGTGTGAACTGAATCAATTTAACTCCCTTATGTCTATATCTGTTGAAATTTCAAAGACTATCTATTTTAACTTGCTTTATGAACTAACAACTTGTGAGGAAAACTGTGGGGGTTCTTGTGTTTGGCCTGTGCTGTTGGCCTTAATTGTAATTGGCCTTAATTGTTGGCCTGTGTACACAGATGATCTTTTTTGACCAATGCATCTCCCGATTTCCTAACACTACTGTACACGCCTTGACTGCATTTCCTTCTATTAGGTTAAATGGTTTATGCAGTAAAATCATGCTACTGCTTATTACTAATCCCTGTAAGCCTGGCTAAAGACTTTTCTTACAGAACACTAGGCCTAGAACTAATCATTAACAACATCCCGGGAGAATAACATCCAGAGTCTGATGCAGTTATGATCTATGAGAGAGACTCTGTCTGTGTGTGTTTTTTAATGGCAGTGTTACTGGTATGGATGGAGATCCCAAGCCAAAGCTCTGACTCAGCTGATGCTGATTGCATTAGTGTTGCAGTATCTTAAACTCTCTCTCTCTCTCTCTCTCTCTCTCAATGTAGATGAGAAACTGATGTGATGTACCTCTTTTTTGTTTGTTGGCTGTGGTGAATATTTTTCTATTTTGCTGTGTTGCCTGATGCAGAGACAGATCTGCATTTTCTCACTCCAAATGTTACATGTATTTCTGTGTTTGCATCGTCCTCCCCTCTGAATTTGCAATACACTGAAATGTCCAAAGCATGGCACTTTCACCAAATACAAGCCTACTGTACTTACAGGAGTAAGTCAAGAATTCTACAAATCGTGAATAACTTACCATCAATGTATCAGTATTTGGGCCATTAAAGAAAGTGCACATACAATAAGCTCAGTATAATTCCCACTTTATTAGCATCTCTGCCTTGTAAAACACAATGAAAAGTAACTGTGCACAGGGCACGCATGTACCATTTCTGGCTAAATCAGATACGTCTATGTCAGCTATGTCATTGAGGCACTTTCACCTGGCCATTGTCTCGCTCTGTGACAGCTAATCCTTACACAGTTGATGTCACCTCTGTCCAGTTAGAGGATTATCAGTTGAGCTATTTCTGGTGAAACAGGACAAGCTGCTCCATAATCTTAATAGAAGCTTGACCAACCCCATCGTGATGGCTGCCAAAGACAAGCAGACAAGTCTTTAACTCACTGCATCTCAGAGCTCAAGGTGAGGATTGATTTAATGTGCTTTCCACAGCCATAATGCTTTGACTAGGTGCTGGAACACCTTTCAGTAATCGCCTCTGAACTTGAATGGAGCAGATGTTCCTGTATTAACTAAAGATTATGAATGTATGTACAGATGAATGAAACCATTGGGTGAATGAGTGCAGATTCTCCTATATTTGTGTAATTATCTCATTCATATTGCATGGAGTGTGGTAACTAAAACAGTGGCCTGACATATTTTGCAAGCAGGATGAAGGAAGTAAATAGGAATATCAAAGAATATACTGACCCCATTGACCCAGAGGTCATGTGACTGATAGTTTTCAGCCATTGGTGAATTTACAATGGCAGTACTGACCTTGCATGCAGATGCGTCATGGGATTTCCCTCTTCTGCTATAACCATCTGTGGCCCACTTGGTCTATAAAAATAAATAATAAAAGAAAAATGCAATTTAAAAGTTACACATTTGAGTCATTTCAATTCTGCAGCCTCCCCCCATAGAGGATATTACTGTAATTATAAAACTGGCAGGGCTGTGAAAAGTTCAGGGCTCTTTCAGGAGGGCAGAAGGATGAACTTCAATACACACGGGCATATAAGAGAGAGTGCTTACAAAAGCAGATTAATAAATCACCATTTGGGCCTTACTCTCCTTTTCCCAGTACATCAAATACTCTTCTGTTTTTAAAGGATTCACATCTTACTTGTAACAACATTACACTTTGTCTTGATTGAAACTAAGTGACATGTTTATTGTAATGCTCTGGTGATCTGTGGCTCTATAATGACCAGACACACTCAAAACGTGAAAACATGCATTACAACATTTACAATCTGCTAAATAAAGAATCAGCAGACGATGAACATTTAGATAGTTTGATAACTTTAAATGCAGCATTTATAGAAATATTTTAAGTTAATTTAGTGGTTGTGGTAGATTTATTGCACTGTTGTTTAATTATTGTAGGCCTATGTTGCGTTTGTTTTACACTAATTATGCAAATGTAACTTGCCCTCTGGAGTCACTGTGCAAACATTCCTGATTTACTCTACAGGTTTTTTCAACCTTGTTTGTCATTTTGAACATTTTTTATATAGCAAGTTTATGATTCAGTGTGCAACAAGGACAATTTGAATGCACAACATTCGTGGTTCAAAATCAATACAGACAATTGTGTCCCCTCAGCGTACAGATGAGTCGATGACGCTGGTGCATATTAACAGCCCATCAGTGACAAAGCTCTCAAACATAAGAAAAAGAAGATCAATTTCTACTGTAATGTTAATATAAAGGTGACCCCATTCTGGCCATTTATAAAAAACATCAAAATATTATCAATTACATTCTGCTGTATGTGAGAACGAAGATACGCAGTGTACACAGTAAGAGAACAGAGTCACACTGAATTGTGTGTGAATTAAAAAAAAATTTTGTCATTCCCAATACCTCAATTACCTGTAAATTTCCTTAAAGGACAGTTCATCCAAAAACTATTTTAAAAAAAAAGCTTTATAAGTTCCTTTCTCACAACAGATACATACTGTTTCCATAAAATAAAAGTGAATGGTGATCAAGGGTGTTCATGCTCATAAAATGACAAAACAGTGCCATAACATTAGTATAACATCATACGCTTGTACAATGATTTATGAAGTCATGTAATAGCTTTTGGTGAGGAACAGGCTAAAATAGTCACTTCAAATATTCCCCTTCACCATAACGCTGAAATCTTTTGTCTTCCTCATAAAAAGCCTGTATACAGCTTCAGAACACTTTAAATACATTGCACAAGTTATACTGATTACTTTTGCAGCTGTGCTCATTTGTCCTTTGTGGAACTTGACAACCTTTGGTTGAATTTTAATTTTGGAGTAAAATATTCCTTTATAGAACAAAAGTGTTGATGTAATGTTGATTGTAAACCTCTCGGTCACACAATATTTTACTATGAGAAACATGACTGTGTGGTTCTGCAATGCAGCCCAGACTCCTGTACCAAAGTCAGGCATCAGTTTTGTGCAACAGCAGCTAAGCAGCAAGAGACTAAAAAATGAACAAAAAAACAAAACAATGCTAAATTAATAATGATGGTGGAGTCCACCAGCAGCAGGAGTGGGTTGCTGCAATATTAATGAGATTTGAATACGAGCAGACTCAAAATTCTATGCTCGTCTGTGCAGGGGCTCAGAGGTACTGTGAAAAGCTTTTAATTGAGTATAATGTTACCTGCTTAATAAGCCTATTAACAGGATACATCTTTGGAGTCAGTGAGTCAGTGAGCAAAAAATGAGTTCCATAAAAATGTAGTTTACTGGAATGTGCAGTATGCTGCAATGCAATACATTTTTCTCTAAAAGATGATATTGAATTATTCCTGCTCTTCAAAGACACAGAAAAGCTCACACAAGCATTGCATAGCAATTTCATATGCTTGGGTTTGCTTTCACAAATTTTAAATCAATATCAGCAATGTCCTGGTTTATATAACTCTAAAAATGCTGAACTATTTATATAGAGAGGGCTTGTCATTTGAAACACAGAAACATTCATAAAGGTTGATTAAGACAAACGATGGTTCCTAAACTGTTTCCTCACATTTAATGGGTTGCTACCCTCATGAATGATTTGCAAGGACATGGAATGTTCCCCAAAATTATCATGCAAGTGTACGATAGATGTTTGGTTCAAATAGGCAAAGAGTTTTACATGGAACCAAAAAATGGCCACTTGATTCTAATGAATAAAATAATTTGATTAGTCAATTTTCTCTGTTTCCTTACAAAGAATACACAATCACCATTTAATACAGTACAAAAAACACACACCAAGATTATTTAATTCATTTAATTTTTTTTTTTTTTTTAAGAAAACATGGAGTTCTGTGACATTCCCTCATCCTCAAAACAATAATTACAATGAGGAAGAACTTTATCTCAGTGGTTGGAAATAAATTTTTTAACAAAAGCAATTTTTAGACAATTCATTCTTTAAATGTGTCCATAATGTTTGTTTTAATCAAAAGAAAACTTAAACTATAAATATCAGAACAAGTAAACTGTAACTATTATCTTTTTGATAAAACATTAAATCGTACATCAAAGTTGGTCAATCCTTCACTGTCTCAGCCTTTTCTCCTTTTTTTAAAGGAGCAGATGATTTCGACAAGGCTGCACAAGGGTGGATTACCCAACAGTACATGGCCATTACATCACCAAAGAATGAAGACAAAAACACTATTGGTTCTTGTGTCACATAGCTGATCACAATTAATACTTGAGAGGGATAGATCCAACAGAATAAATCCGTCAGACTATGTATAGATCCTTCAAGAGCAATGGCAGAGACAATTATTAGTGATTTTYAGTGAMCCMTTCCTTTTAATGTTGATCAAAACTTCTTTTCATCTCCAACAACTGCAGAACCGCCAGAGGCTGAAACGATCCCCAGAGCCCAAGAAACATGCACACAGCTGCCCTCTTGCTGCTGCTGACGGCAGGATGTCACGAAGCGCAGCACGCTGTTATTTTATTATTAAAAAATAGTCTTATCTTAAGGTTTTCCTAAGGGTACAATTATACATACTCGTAAGTGTGAACCCTTGATAAACGAGGGCTCACTATGCAGCAGATATGTATACAGGTCCTTCACTAGTTTAAATGTGAATGACAGTAAAAGTAAATTGTTTTAAAGGAAGGCTGTAGTAGTATAATTGGCTCTGGTGCCAAACTTTAATCGTCGGTCAACAAATATTCATATCTTCTGTAGACATCAGAACTTGTGTTTTAGTGGTGATAAGTCTTTGAAGGTTTTTTTAATATCTTTTTAAGCATGCCTCTCAGCTGTTGAGCCAGTGCAAACCAGCCCATCAATTATGCATGGAAAGTAATGCAGACTTTGTTCACACTTGGAGGGCAACTGTTAAAAACGGAGAAAAGGCCTATTCGGTTTCAAGTTTTTTTTGGATAGTTACTAATTAGGAAAACCTCCCACCTTGTAAAATTAATGAAATGTTGGGAAAACTCCAAATATCATGACAATAAGATGCCAAAAGAACTCCAAAATACTTTGAGCACAACAGTTATTATTATTTTTGCTTTTTTACAGTGCAGAGACCAGACTAAAATATATTTTGGCATTATTGTTCTGTTTTCCAGCTTGGAAATGATTCTGTGGAACGATCGGAGATGACCGAGCAGCAGTGATTTCAGTGGTTCTTTCGGAAGGCCTTGTTATCTGAAACCCCACTGATCTTATCAGTGTCTCTTTTACTTTACTAAAGACATCACTCTGTTTGTTGCCATTTACTTGAGAATTCTCAACTGTAAAATCTACCGTACAAGCATCCTTCACCCCCTCTGCTCTCACCATCACATTTCATTACTGAATGTCACCAGTTCTTGTTAAGGGAGTTAAGAAGGGTGTCTCTGTTAATCTGGTTCTGAACTGTCAAGTCAAAACCTTGGACCATTTTCTTATCCAAGCCTTTCATTATAAATGTTGCTTTTAACAATAACATCATGTTCACAGAATTGTTTATGCTCTATACTCTTATGTTTAAATACTTGGACTAGGACATCGTTTGCTTTTTTCACAAAGCTATCAGACTTGCCACTTAATAATTAAACTTGGAACCAAAGTGGATTCCAATTCCAATTCCGATTCCAACCCTTTAGTGCAGTATGTTCCAAGACCATCTATTTAAAAGCCTTATAGGAGAATAGCATAGGCTCTATGTAAACATCTATCACATTTGCACCAGCCTTTCGAATTAAGTCCAATTTGAGACCAGCTTCACATGGGAGCAATTTTAATTAATGTGGATTGCCCTAATTAGCCTCTTTGTGACTGTCTTAATTACCAGGACAAAAACCGGGACACCCCGGTCTGAATTAGCGCCATTCTAGAGGTTTCTGAGTCTTATTCTTATGCAGCAAGGTCAAATGTTTCCGTTCTGCTTTTGTTACATTAATAAGAATGAATTTGCATGTGTATTGAATTAGATTTGACAGATTATTGTTCCTTAGCTAAGCTGTGCCATTAGTCTCCAGGAAATATTTTTTAAAACAAAAACTCAATAAAGACTCAATTCATTAACATATTATAACAGACCAGCACCTAGAGGTCTGAAAACGCCCCAACTCTCTACTGATGGTGAAATATTCCCTGCTGAAAAAAACTTTGTAACCAACCAATTGTGGTTAGCTAGGTCGATCATTTTCTGCTGGTTTAGAGGGGTTTTGAACACTTGGGTGGTCAGCTGGTCTGAATAAGAGACCACCTGTCTGACCAGCCAATCCAGCTACACATCGGCCAATGCACAATGTAGCTACACCAACTGAGATAACCGCCTCAAAATGGTTCAAGAGGTTTTTCACCAATTTATTAGAAGAAAATGAAAGCCAGAGGATGTATGTATGGTTGACAGCCAAAGCAAAATATCAAATTCATAGAGGTCTATAAAAAATAATAGTTTCTAGATACAATGAACAGTGTGAATCTGACTCATTTCTGAATTTTTAATAGCATCCTTCTCAAAAGAGATGGAAAACATGCAATACAATATCAGAAGCCCATGTACCTCCCAAACCTCAGAACTTACAAGCATTGCCTGAAGCAGTGGATTTGAGGAGCTCCAGAAGTCATCTTGCCAAAAAGCAAGAAACATGACACCTTAAGTCAAAACAAACACAATTCAACAACTGATGTGTGCAAAGTCATATGCTCAACAGCCTTTGGCAGCTTAGGAGTCTTGATTAAATGGGGGTTGAAGAATGAGACGTTTCGCCAAAGGATTGAGCTTCCATGGCAACAAAGTTGGGATGGTTTAATTTATGTGTGTGAGATTTTAAGCTTCTCTTTTCCTATGTTATGAACAGTCTCAATAAAGCAACAGTGAAAAGAGATGACAGTGCTCTTATTGGAAGGCCTTGTCACCCAGGGCTACTCATTGGGCTGAAGATACAGCTCACGGCGCACTCTGGATTTGGTTATTGGTATGACCTAAATATAGAATCAGGACCATTTAACAGATGAGAGCAGACAATTGGTCCCTGGAGTAAAATATTATTTGTAGTCGCATTCATGCAGTGAACATCTCGTAGAATCTTGGATAGAAAAAAAGGGAAGAAATGGGGTTTCAATTGCATTTAAGTGCAATATTGTTGAGAGGCTTTAAAAAACCCAACATAATGCAAATGATTCTTTAAATCAACAAAAGGAAAAAACAGCAGTTGCTCTTCTTGGAAACTGAAGCTTATAGGAAGTCAAAAAATATATACATGAACTTTTCGGATTTCTACCTGAGATTTCTCTTCGAGACAGAAGAACACAAAATAATCCGTTAGTAATTATAGATTATACCACACATAAACATTCATTCAGTGCTGGAGGTGTACAACTATGAGTCATGTTAAATGGCATGAAGGTACCTGATGTAAAACATTTTAATACTCAGTACTTTCTAGAAGGGCCATCCAAACAGATTCTTCATTATCCAAACACCATATGATCTGGAAACAGCCCAGTGCACAAATAGTTGCCATGGTGAGCAGTAGAAAGGTTCACCCCCATGGAGACTGACTCAGATGAATTTGAATTTGGGCAAAAATATTTTGCTGTCTGATAGATTTTTAGTACGATGGTCTAAAGGGACAATTTTATAACAATGCTTTGCCAAGTGAGGAGAGAGAAAATATACTTCAGCCTGAATGATCAATCTGAATACAAAAAATCTGGATCAGAGAGACAATGATACAGGTGAACAGATGCACATTAAAGACTCCATGGAATGTTAAATTGACCATTGGAACTTTTAAGTTAATGTTTGTTGGCTTTGAGATCATTTATAGTCCTAACAGTTATCCTAATAATCATTGTGGCTGTGACTTAAATGCGTAATAGCTATTTTTTAAGTCTCTTGATATGCCCCACTCACACAATAAGAAAACGTCAAGAAAGACAACTGAGGAGAAAGCTAATGTCATGGGTTTTTTGAGTGTCAAACAGGAAACTGAAATAGCAAAAAATTAAAACCATCTCATCAAACTTTAAACCGTTGTATATTCAGCAAAAAACATCTACTAATAACAACTCATATCAACTTCTGTATGTTCCAGTGAGTAAAATTCAACATTTTACATTTTACATGCATAATGCGTGTGACCTCAGAGGATACATGTTGTGTCTCTGCATCCAGAATCCCTGTTATGACACAGAGACGTGTTTAAAGTCACAAAGACGTGGGTGAAGTCAGTCATTTGAGGCTGGCGGTGCAGCTTGACAGGGAGTGGAGATAAATCAACAGTGTTGGAGGGAGATGCCTGTTGTTTGGATCAAACTGACAGAGACATCAAACAACACTGATTTCCGGGAACAAGCATCTGACACATACAGCGAAGTGTGACTCAACAGTTAAAATGTCACTAGGAGGTGAACAAGTGACCTTTACTGCACATTTTGGTTCTAATGAAAAGCTACTAAAATTAAACCATCAATATAACTGTTGGAGGACAGGCACACAGGCGCAGTTTAAGTCCATCAAGTCACTTCTTCACGAGGCTAGTGAGACCAGTTGGTTTTTATTTGTTTGGCTCTGTTTTGATCTCTCTCCTGGCTTTGGATCATCACATTACGTCAAGCATCTATGCCTTCAGCTCTAACATGCCACTTTGTGATATAAAAGATAAATGAATCTTGCAAAATGTTTCCCCGCACCCGAAATCGGCTGCTTCCATACAATATAGTAGGTGAAAATCAGTATGCATGAGGAATAGTATGTCAGAAAGCTCAGCATGCAAAAAAAACAGAGCTGAGGAGTCACCAAATTCAAAAAGTTATACTGGAAAACTGCACAGTGGCTATTTTTAATTTAAGTGATAAAAGGTGCTGAAATTTCCTCATGGTTGCATTGTACTCGTTTGGCAACATCTGAGGGAATTATTTTTGCCACTGTTGTTAGTACGTCATAGGTGAATAAACATACAGGTCACATGACAATGAAAACATGCTAACATGTGGTATGTCCTGAATACTGCACACGCACATACTATATAGCACATACTGTTTTAACGGTCAATAAGTAGATACCTAATCCAATTGAGTATGTACTGTCCAAATATGTTTGTCTATATAAAAATGAATGGCATAGTTCACCCGAACATGACAATTCTGTCATTGTTATTCACCCTCCTATTGTTTTAAACAACAAGACTTTTTATGTTCTGTGTAATACAAAAGACAGAATGTTTAGGACTGACAGCCCAGTCACATGAAATTGAAAATGAAAGTGACTAGGCCTTGTCAGTCTAAAGTCTTAGACTGAAGTCTAAAAGTGATGCAGGTTTGGAACAAGTGTGAGGAAACGATGACTTCATTTTCTGGTGAATTACTCAAATTAAGAAGTTAAGCAAAATTCTGGGGTCCTTCTTCAACCATCATCTAAGCAAAATATTTGAAAATGTTGGTGATGAGTGAAGAGCATTCTGATGAGTGAATAGCTCCTAATGTGAATAAATGGATGAGGGGAGCTTTTCAGAAACACTGACATTTTTTATGCGTTTGATTTTTGGTAGTTTCACAATAGAGATCTCTGTAATTAGGGTCATACAGACAACAGAACTTTCTTAAAGAAAGGTCTACACAGCATTTTTATCTAGACTGAATGGAAATCACTGCAGCAGAGTACTGATGCACTTTGGGGACCTATAAACCCAAAGCAAGCCACCCACCAATGTCCTGTCCACCCACAGCCTGACCACAAGGTTAAGCTGAGGTTTCATTAATATTTGTGTCTGATCAAAGCCTACATTTCCAACTCAGCAACACACAATAAAGTTTGACACATTAACATTCGTTAATGTATCAGGTGTCATAGACCTACATACAAAGAGTACAACAAATTACAAATAAATTTACAAATTTACCTAATGTTAATCTACAAATACACTAATGTTTATCGTTAGCTCATAGTGCATTAAAAATGTTAATTCATACAACATTTAATGCCAAAAATGTATTAGTGTATGTATACATTTTTAATAAGTTTAATGCTGTCATAAATTCTGTAACAGTAGTGTTCATTGGTAGTTAATGTTTTTTTCACTGTGTTAACATACAACCTAAATATAAAGTGTTAAGGATAATTCTATATCATAAAGCCAGACTCTGCATGAGTTCTCTTAGTAACTACACTAAGTTAATTTATAAAGGTGTTGGTTATTATAAAAAAAATATTTCTTTATGGAACCCAAGCCAAGTCATGGATAATTGCTCTAATGGCGCTACTTGGGCTTTGGTTACTATGGAGACAGCAGTAAGCTGTTTCTAATTTAATAAATACTGTAAAGATTGACCATAGATTGCCCACACCGAGGGACAACTTCATCCTGTTGCCATGGATACCTCTTGCCGACCACTAAAGCCAGGTTCAGTATCAGCAAGATGTTCAAAAAAATAAATTAACTACTTTAAATTATAATAAATGCTAAAAATAAAACCTGACATGATATAAAATGTTTAAACAGTATAATATAAGCACATAACCAAGGTATCAATGGTAAGTAATTACACTCATTCTTCTCTGCCGCCATAAGACTGAATTACGTGGCCCACTGACGTCGGCGGAAAAAAGGTCTTTTTTTAGACACAGGTAAAAGAATGTCTAACTGTTTCTTTTAGTCAGAACAGAAATCGATGTCCTGCGGTGCATGAGCTTATTGATTAGATCTGCATGCTTGTTTAGAGAGACATTTCAGCAGAGCTGTCGCTAACAGAGAGGAGCTCTCTACCCAAACTTGATTTTTTCCACTTCAGTGTCATCTGTCCAGGCCTGCCATTCAGAATTGATGGCTCTGTGCGGTCAGAAGCATTTCAACAAAGCTTGACGGATTCTGTCAGCCCCATTCACTCCCAAATTAGGCTGGTTTTATTGACCAGTCACCAGTTCTATTAAAGAGTTGTCTGTGTCAGTAGAGGGTAACAGAAACATATGTTTTTACTTAATCCTTACGTGCTCATACTTAGGGGGTGGGGGCTGTATTGTCTCTCACAAATTCAAGGTATGAATTACTGGGGGTTTGGGGAGGTTTGTTTCCAATGATTAAAGAAGCTGAAAAATCTCCCATTATTTACTCACCTTCATGCCATCCGAAAAAATATATGACTTCGTTTCTTCAGATGAACACAGAGTTTTTTTAAAATATTCCATGTCAGCGATGACAATTCAAGTGAAGACTACTGAATATCATTGGTTCTTGTAGGCCTCATGCTTCATGATGACACGACCTTTAGTTACAAGACATGCAAAAAAAAATGTATTAATTTAGGCAACAATGCAATCCACAGAACACACTGTACTTTGATTCCTCGCAAACTCATTTTTATTCCCATCAAAAATTAAACATGTTACACTGACTAAGGTCTTGGCTCACAGCAAGGTTTCCCCATGTGTAGCAACAAACCCTTGGCACTGCCTGTCTAATGTTTCAAAGTCATGCATATATGCATGTGTATGTATGTGTGTGTGTGTAAGCTTTTGAAAAATCAGGTTAGCATTTTCTTAAATTCGTTTTTTTTTTAATAATTTGTCATAACAAAAATAGGCTCCGAGATTTTATTTTAATGAGAAGGTCATTATCCCCACATAGCCTACACACCACTATACACTATGTACAATACCACAGTCCCACCATATGCTAGACCAGCTGGCGATATACTGTAAATCTTTTTCTCACTGTATTTTTTATTACAATGCACCTGGTAGATTAAATAGTGACTCTAGTTACTCGTTAGAGCTTGTTGGTTTTACCTGCCAGCTGCTTTACCCTCCGACTATGACGTTGTTAATTTATCTTTACCTCCGCGGAGTTCATACGGAGTACATTCATGAGCATCGCCTTCGATTTCAAGGCGGAAGTGTGAAATGAGCCGATAGCAACAGCACGCTGCTCGAGCGCTTTCCAAGTCCTATTATTATCGGACATATTATTATAGGCATCATATGGACACGATTACTAGCATTATTTTTCACTTTACAATAGATTTGCATTTATAAAACGGGTAGTTTCGGTCCGTTATTATAATTGGTTGAGCCTCGTCCGAAGCCGTTGTGAATCTATAAACATACACCTGGGAACTCATTACATCAGTATTACTACGCCACTGCGTCTCTGTGTTGCTACTCAGAAGAACTACATTGCTTGGCGGAAGAATATTATTTTTTATCAATTTTATTACACTTTGGTTGCCGTGTGTTTATTATGGAATAACAGTTTTATAAAAGCAATAAGCCCCGTGTGAAACCATGAAAGACTTTACTATATCTGGTGTTTGACAGTTTCGCGTTAATCATCTTCAACAGTGTCACAACTTAACTTAATAAATCCTTTAAAAAGGTCAATTTCACTAAGTCTCTGTCATTTTAGACTAAAATTTAGACTAAGCATTTTATTCGGGCATTATATTGGTCTATAATAATGATTAACTCGCTGGTGCTATAACCCAACCAATCCTGCACATTTTCCCTAATGAAGTCCTGCAGCTGCTGATAAAAAATAATTATCGTTATTAGTTGAAGTAATCAGGCAATTACCTCACTATTACCTCATTGCCACAAAAAACAATTTTTGGGTTATACAATTATGGGGACATGAGGGTATCGATTTTAGACAGCATCTTCCACATAAGGTGCACTTGGTGCAGCAAAGAAGATATTTTTGTGGTCTGAATACATATAGACACATCAGCAGTGGGGACTTGATTAACTGAACTGAGGTCATGCTGAGGGAGGAGGGTGACTTTCGTTGTGGCACAGAGATGATGGGAGATCATGGCACTTTTCTTTCCTGCCTGCTCCAGGTTTAGATGTGGCTGCAGTTTGCTGGCTCATAATAAATCAGTTTTGATCTTCCATCCAACCCTGTTTGAATCACTCGGTCAACCTATTAAGCTACTGTTGTATTTAATGGTGCAACCAATCTGCCACATATACAGAACAGCTAATGTATTTTTGCACCCAAAAATGCTTTTGTTTTGCACTGTGCAGTTTATGGTTGTTTTAATTAACTTGCTAATATAACTCTCACAAATAACTAGTTTGTTTGGTTTTGCTTATTTGAAGTAAACATAGCCTGTGTTGAGCTGAGGTTATTCTAAAAAATATTCTCTTCATTATTGCAACATAAAATGCAATACTCCGGGTGCCTCAAAATAAGGCATATCAAAAACCACAAATTTGCCTAGACTCATACTGCTTCCCTCTGTGAGACCTTATCAGGCCAACACATAAGAAACTGCCTGCAGACCTTCAGGAAGGAAATAACAATGTTCTGAATGCTTATTTTCCTGAGTGCATAAAAACATGGTATTCCCTGAGCAGCAAAATGTATTTCAGCACCTCGATTGATTTGCAGCCAGAATTCAATTTTAGTTTGAGTTTTATCGCACATAATCAATTCAATTCAGTGTTATAATAGATATCCTCCATTTCAATTTCTCTGAATAATGGGTAAATAATTAAAGAATACAATTACTTAATATAATTCAAACATTTCATTTAATCTGGCTTCATTCCTGAAAGAAAGGTGCTTTTTATTTTTAACATTCTAATTATTAGTTTTTCTTATCCAATAATGTTCTCATCTACGTTTTTAAATGGCCTGTTTTATTAGTCAATTTAGCACAGGATTTTCAAGTATTTACATAAGAAAGGATTGAATTAAAGTGTATTGATACTGTGACTGCGGATGGCACTGCCCCTCCCCAGCATTTCTCTATTGTAATAAAAAGGAAACGATGTTTGATCAGTCGCTACACACGGGGTGGACAGCGATGGCCTCATTACCACAATGGCACCTCAGAGGCGCAGTTGCTTTATAGAACTCCAGTTTATCACCAAAATTGCAGCCGCAGTTTGGCAAGCCTACTGGGTAATTGACACGGTCGGTAGAATCAACAGAGAGAGCTATCATTTGATCTCTTTTTAGTTTTTAAAGCATTGAAGAGTCAAATGACCTGAGATGTTATGAGATGTCACTGATGTTACCTAATGTTTCCTGTTCTGCGACATTACATCGGATGAAACACAAAATAATAAATATATAATAAAGTCTTAAAATGACTTGTTATGCATCATTGTATTGTATTTGTAATTACATTTGTTTTCAGATTAACATACGGTAATACTTTTGCTGTCCTCCAATTCCTCGTCAATCATACAGGATAACATAAGATATTGCTGCCATCTAATGTTTTACTGAGGAGGTGCATTACAGAAACCCTCCAAATCAAAAACATAAACGTACACTGTAATAATATACTAAAACAAATAAAAAAAACTATAAAGTAAAAATAGCTGAAGGACATTTATGCAATTAAACTTTTGTCTACACAGCGTTTGTGGAAGAAATGATGCTGAGGTTAAAACTGATAAGACTATTTTGTGCCTCATTGCACTTTGGCACAAAAGTACTTTGTCCTCAGAAAAAATATATGTTCCTTGAAATTTAACGTCTTGTTCAAGGTAGATTTTGAACTTGAGAGTTTCTACTAGACTGTTTTAATTATCACAAACAAGGTGAATTCAGAAAATTTGGCCTCTTTTTGACAGTTTTCAGAAGTATCCATTATTTATAAAATTTACCTTATTGAATATATAATGTATACATATACACATTGTATTTTGTCATTATTTGAGCTTTTCAATACTGAGCCACTCCATGGAGAAGGAAGGTGACTAAACAGCGAGAGGTGACTGAATTAGAAGAGACAGGCTGAACACTGATGTCAACACAATTTGTTCTAATAATGTTTATACCTAGGGTCTCCAATCCATGTTCCTGGAGGTCCACAAACGCGCAGAGTTTAGCTCCAACCTATTCCAACACACCTGCATGGATAGTCCAAAAATACCTTAATTAGCTGCTTCAGGCGTGTTGGAGCAAAACTCTGCTGGTCTTTGAACCTCATTGGAGACCTCTGGTTTATGAATGCTACAAAACATTATGAGAAGACACAGTGTAACAGAAAAACAATGCACAATAAAGCTGTGAAAACAGTTATATCAGCAAACCATGATGTCTTCATTAGCTTAAAGCAGCCTAAAGCATAAGCAGTGTAATTCTATGACCAATTATGGAATAATGATAATACATTTTATATTTATGTGCTGAATATTAAAACAAGGATTATTCATAAGCAAGAACTATAATAATAACAATAATAATAATAACATAAATATGTCTGTCTGGAAAGAGTGGTAGATATTATTCTTCAAAGAGATATTAAACTGTTGAGCTGTTGTGTTTCTACAGATTAATTTTTAAGTAAAAGTGACTTTTTCTACCTTTGGTTGAGATTTGTTGTATTCAATCCCCCTCATAAAACTGCATAATACATCTAACCATGTCAAATTGTCTAGACCGGAAATTATTTAGCACATGTTTTTATTTATAGTCTGTGGACACAGGTGGATTAGAGGATTGCTGTGTAAGCCTCACATGGCCAGTCCACTTTAAACAGGATATCAGGACACAAAAGTAATCATTGTATGACAATTGTTTCTGCCAAAATATATATTTATATATTTTATATGCA
>JAZGTJ010002634.1:0-13604 GCA_036877575.1 Botia almorhae
AACTCTGCTTAATTACTGCATGTGGCGTTTCACGTTTGAAATGTAATGCAGTCTTCCCTGAAAACGAGGTAATCAACTGAAGGTTTCAGTCTTATTCAAAAGATATGAAAAACATTAAACTGTCAGAGAGTCGAAAACTATTCATTGAATAATAAAGTAAAATGGTAATAATAATGTTTGGAACTTCGTGGAGTCAGGTGGCAAAAACTGCTAGTGCAAAAATAAGACCAGTGGAAAATATTTAAACTGTAAAAAATGTAAGATTTAGTAAGCATTAATGATTAATAATGTTGCTTTAAATTTTTGATAGACTGATTATATTTTTATCAAAAAAAGATGAACAGATGAAATTTTAATTATAAACGCACCTTTACTGTCAGGTAATTAAATCTAGACAAAATCTGTAAAAAATGGTGCTTAATTAAAAAAAACTAAATCCCCCAAACCAAAAACCAAACCAAATCTCTGAGGGTAACACCCACCCACACACAAACACACTTACATAACCCCTTACATGACAAAGCCATTTTGCGCTTGTGTTGAGCTCAAGAAAAGCGTCTGTGAGTGGAGAACAGATGTTTAAATCATGAGACATGTCACAGAGCATGTTTGTTCTGCTTAACACAGCTCAGCCCCATTTCCTTTTCCTCTTGCCTCTGTCTCAGTGTAAACACGGCTGTATGGCACCCACTTACACACTGCTGACCGCATCCCTGGCAGCACATTAGCAGCTATCCTGGAGTAAAGTGCACTTAAACCCTGCGAGTGCTCATACATGAGGAACAGAGAGCACAATGTTCCTCCTCAGCTCTGAGGAACCAGATGAAATGCAGCAGAACCTTAAAAGAAGAGTGTCAGAAGAGATTTTATTTAGATGTCTGTACAGATCATTAGGTGGCTGTGGGTGATCCATTCTGGAGCGAGAGTGAGCGCAAATGTAACTTCTGCAGCATCAGCCGTCTCGCACCTGTGACATGATGGTGCAAGATAAGGTGTTATGTGAAGAGACTTAAATGATGCAGGGATTTTGATGTCATTTCCAGTGATGTGGCTAAAACAAATGAGCTTTCTCAGGTTTCTTCCACCAGTATAGGTGTAATACAAGAGATACTCCAACATCATTTACATTTATGCATTTGGCAGACACTGTACCCAAAGCAACTTACAGCACATTCAAGCTATACATTTGATTAGTATGTGTATTTCTTTGGATTTGAACCCAGCACCTCTGTGTTGCTAACACAATGCTCGACCAACTGCGCTACAAGAACATGATGCTTAGCTTGGTTTTTCTTCTCACTTGGGTTTTCTTTTGCTTTCCTATCGCCCACCTCCTTATCACTGCTCCTACCCGTTAATCAATAAAGCTTAACTAGTTGTGCTTGTTTAGGCTTGCATGAGTGTTATTATTGCTGGGACCTGAGATTTATCAAGGGACCAAAATATCATCACTACTTAGCAACAACTATGAACGTCATAGCAACCACTCATAACGCACCAGAAAGGAAGGGGCCATATCCAGGGACCAAAACATAACAGAGACTTGGGGGTGGCCAGTACGCAACACCCTAACAACCACCCAGAATGCCCTAGCAACTGCATAACAATGTTCTAACAATAACTCTGAAACAATACAGCTGCACAGAATTGCCCCGGAAACACCCTGAATACCCCAGCAGTGCCAACGTTGGACAAGCACCACTCATCATTTTTAACAATATAAATTTAGACCTCCCCACAGTACAGGTGTGAGACAAAAATACAGCCCCACAAAATGCCTATTGTATTTTTCTTATTTCTTATTTCTTCTCTCTTTTCATATTTTCTTGCATTTTTTCCCTTAAACATTTAGGACATAACTGGGACAAAATCGTAATGGAAAAGCTCTTTTTTGTTTATCACTAAAACTGGCAAAATTCGATTTAGAGTCGCCCGTGAGGGTTGAAAAAAGAGCATTTTCTGGCTAATTACTGAAAAGATCATTGAAGCTTGAGCACTGAATGTTTCTCAGCTCATGTGCTGTTTATCAAGAAAAGCTTTGGGGACCTGGTTGTGCTGGGAGCATTTAATAGTTTATTTAAAAGGTTGACAACAGGTTGAAGGGTCCTGAGTTCTCAAAACAGTGCAGAATTGCTAATGCCCACATTTACACACACTCTCTTTCTCTCTCTCTCTCTCTTCACCTGATTGACAGAGCTAATCCATACTGAGAGATTTCTCATCACAGAGGATGATCAAGGGTTAAACTATACCTGCAGCATAAATATCTCTCTTTCAAAAACACTCAATTTTACACTCTGCCACATTGAATCCCATCACCCAGAATGCCTTAGGGCTAGAACACAGGGGCCACAAACAGAAAACCGTCTATCAACAGAATTCTTTACCAATTCAGGCAGCTGAAGTAAACAAGTTTAATATGGTATGATTCACCACAGTCTCACCCAAAAACACTCTCGTTACCATATCTGTATACTAGTTCATACTGTACATTTTGTTTGGCATGCAGAAAGACAAACTCTCTTGTGATTGCCTCATAATTATGGAAGTATAATTGTATTATATTAAAGTATTATGTCCTCACCTGGAGCAGGTTATAGAATCTCCTTCTGGTGCTTCTGGGGCTGGACAGCAGAACTGGTGCAGAACCGTCTGGCTCCTGTAAAAGTCAAACATTAAAAACCATTACAATTAACAATATCCATGTGCATGTCACTTAATTTCTCCATCTTTATCATTTATGTACCCTATCTAGTGTACCCTAGTGATTTAAAATCTGGCCTGGAAACCAGAAGATTGATACTTTGCAAAAGTTGATCCCCTTTGTGACCTTGAACCAGATACTTAAAGGTGAAGAGTATCATTTGAACACCACTGGTCTCAACAAAAGGGAATTGTGAAGAAACTGCCCTGTCTGCCATTGGCTGGCCAGAAGCCCCACCCCAAACTTAAACCATTGGTTAAACCAGTGATGCTGTGCCAGGCTGGCCATAATGCTACAAATGGATTATATATAGTTGTCTCTGCATATTAGCCTGGGATAAGAGAAATCACAAAACTAAGATACGTTTAGAAACCTTATTAATGACGGAAGACAGCTCCTTTTTTTCTTCTTTGAAAATTAAACTCAATAATCTCCACATAAAATACTAATACAAAAGCACAATTTAGGATCTAATAATGTGTAACCTACTAACTGTAAATTACCACCAGTAAACCCATACTAAATTATAGCCTATAAATAAATACTTTGTCTATTAGAAACACAGCACCTCTCAAAATATACCTATCATAACATTAACAAGAACAATGTGAGATTAACCATAATGAGCTGCATGCAGGAGCACAATTGTGCCCTGAAACCTGCCATAGAATGTCTCACACTTACAGTACAACTAAATTCGTTCCCGCAATGGCCCCTACAAACACACATACAGTACGCACACAGACACACACTGCGCTAACATGCTCTGCAACTCTAAGGCTAAATGTTTTTTACCCTAAAGGAAAAGATAATGTTACCATTACACAAATCAGAGAAGGATGTATCATTCTAGTTTTGCTTGTGGGGAAGCACACACACACACACACACACATACTCTACAAATGCAGCGTAAGATGTGCACTGAAGCAGATGAGCAGTCGTAATGGAAGACACACACACACACACACACACACACACACAATATCTCTCACTCTCTTCCTCAGTCTCTTAGTGTGGATTAGATTCCAGCTGGCGGATAAGCTCCACAAGCACTATGGGAATGTCACTTAAAGCCCCACTTTACCAGAAATCTGTGTGCTTGCATGTGCAAGTATACAGATATAACTGTGCAGTAGTTTTCTTAGTGCTTAAATTTCTCAAAGCAATAAATGCTTTAATAACCAGGTGTATTAAAAGCCTCTGGTTCCGTACCTTTTATTCTGCAAAGAGTGAATGTACTAAACGAATGCTGACCTATAATCTGAGTGTGTGTTCACCTCAGTGCCATGCAAGCACACATGTGCTCAGTGCTCACATCACAACCCAGCTAACATTCTCAGAATGTTCTCTAAAAGTTCTCTCAAAGTTATCAAAAACGTTCCTGCAGCAACATTCGTAAAACGTTTATTAACATTATATATCGTATAACAAAACATGTTATTTGTAAGTTGTTAGTGGCGCATCTTAAAAACGTTACAGAATTTACAATCTTACAAATCAAGCAATAACGTTAATACAATGTCTAAAATACTGGACGTTTTAAAGGTTGCTAGACCTTTCAAAATAACGTTTTTAACGTTTTGGTTACTTAATGGAAACGTCATGGAAACGTTCTGACAACCTAAAATTGTTAGCTGGGAAATGCACACATCAGCGCATCATCATATAAGGATTATGTGCAAAAGCACACACACTTTGGCTAACATACAGCGCAATGTCTCTGTTATGTAATGATGATGGCGCAATGTAATCTGCTCTAACATTTCACTACTCTTAGATTGTTTTCTGATTGATTCGTTGCTACAGTAAGACGTGTGAGAACTCACTCAGATGCCCGTGGGAGTCCCACAGCGCGACACAGGGTGGCAGGTGTTTGAGGGACCAGGGACCGACAGCAAGGGTCCTGAGCTACATCATCATCTTGTTCAGGGGAGTCTGGACTGGCGTTGCTGGGTCCAGCGGGCACAAGCTGCATGTCCTGCGGGGAATGATGCTGCTGGGTCTGGGTCTGAACGGGAGGCGTCCTGTCTCTGCTGGCCGGGCTTGTTCGGGGCAAGCTGGAGGTCCGGGGGGGCGGAGGCGGATGATAGCGGGGAGGGTGCCGGTGATGGCTGTTGCAGTCCCGTAGCTGCCGATTCTCAATTACTAGATCTTCCATTCGATGCTCGAGTATGTCTATCCGATAGCGTTGGGTTTGGATAAGACTTTGTTGGTTCTGCACGATGGCGGTGAGCTCCTTCAGATAAAGCACCGCCTGTAGAGGGTTATCCAGAAGACTCGACATCCCGGTGATGCTCCTGTGTGATGCTGCTTTCGAAAACCCAAGAAATGAGACGATCAAATATGAGGTGTCTTGGTGCCCGTGCCCACGACCAGTGCCACTCAAAAATGCCCCTTGCACTGCTTAATATTTAAATGGCTGAACAGACAGAGAGAGAAAGAAAGAGCGAGAGACCCCCGCCTCCGCCTCCTCCTCCGTGCCCAGAGCGCGCGTGAAGGGATGCGCGGGATGGTGCTGATGCGAGGATGTCAAAACAGAGGATTGAAGGGGGCGGTGCCACGAGTGATGTAATGAGGCACGCAATCAAGCGCAATCGCAGGCAAAGAGTTTGCTTCGTCTGAACCACATTCCTAAAAATCAGGTAAAGGAAATCGGTTTTTGTTAATTGAGGTAGAAATGAAACATTATATTGAGTTACTTCTAGGTTTAAAAATAGTAAAGCAAAACTCACCATAATCTCATTGTGAAGTTTTTAATTTAATTTTATTTATTCAGTTTGTTTTGTTTAAGACTTTTAATTATAGAATTAACAATTCGAGCTATTTTGATATTTTGCTATTTTGAGCAGTTGTTTCCTTATTATAGTTTTTGTTGCTTAGTTATTAAGTCAATTTCACATCTTGGCATGGCTGTTTTTATAGAATATTGTTTTTTCTTTGTGCTGCGTCTTGTTACTTATGTTTCTACGAATCTTTGTATCAAACGAATCTAAACGAGTTGCCAAGTTACATTGTTATATTGTGGAATATAACTTTTACATAAACACATGGAGTGACTTCTGAAGGGTATTTATTCATATTTTCTTACACGTGGTATTTGTCTGACAGTTGTCGTTCTGTCTGGTCATTTTATTTTTTGTTACTGTTATATTCAGAATAGCTTTGACGTTTAATGATGTCGTCACTTGTCACGTGATCTGAGAATGCGGAAGTTGTGACACAGAAGATTCTCGTCGCTTCAAGCCAAGTAACTGAGCGACTGTGTTTTTGACATATAAATGGTCAGGTAAAGTGTTTCCTTTGGATTTTTATTTGCTTTCATAGTGGTATTTTGTATTATAGACCTTAAGCATATATCGCTTTTCCTCACTGGAGATAGTAGGATAATCGCGTTGTTCATATAATGAAAATTAGCTGATGTTGTCACATATTTACAGTCTTGCTATAAAGCGTTTGTAGATTTAAAGTTATCCGACTCTGTGTGGAGTCACCTGCCATCATGTGACTGCTCTGAAGTTATTAAGCCTGTGGTTTGCTTTGGTCTTCAGGTCGAGTCTTTTGCGTTTTATTTAGCTGTATTCAGTCAGCAAAATCAATACATATTTTTGTTTTAACGTTATCGTTTTGTGTATTATTATCATTATGATTGGTGTTTTTGTATTGAGATAGTTTACGTCATGGGATGCAAGACGTTTTGTTTTTGAAGAAATTTAGACAATGAAAATGAAATTGACCTGGATATTCGTATAGTAATATAATAAGTCGTTATAAATGTCATCAAGTAGAGATGAATGTCTTCTATCATATGCAAACCACATTATTTGTATACCTACAACAATGGCCGTCTGCAGGTTTGAATTGCGATGATGGCACACATTTGTAGATTCATATATAGGATTGAATATGAAGGATTCCTTGTGTGTAGGATGACACAAAAACGTTACCTGGAGGGACAGGTGTACTCGGTACCACTGATCCAACCGGACCTGAGAAGGGAAGAGGCTGTGCATCAGATCACAGAGGCTCTGCAGTATCTGGAGACCATATCAACAGACATCTTTACCAGGTAAACACAGCCGGAGTCTCTGAGAATCACTTCAAGATCAGTTAATAATAGTTCAAACAAGCACTATACAGAACATAAGGGTGTGAATGACAGCTGCTTTTTCAACTAGGCTTAACAATAAAGAAAATTTGTAGGCATTCACTGCAGTATATGCACATATCTTGGCAATACATGTAAATAAGCAGAATTCACAACAATGTTCAACCAAATGTACAAAAGACAAGTGACAGACGGCACTGGTAAGCAACAGTTGCTCTGTTCATACGGCAGAGACTGTGCGCAGATATCAAGCGAGTTAAACAATGAAATGCGTGTTTAGCATAAGATGCAGTTGTGTGCGAGACTGAATGCATAAATATGCTAATTCCAGCTGAACAGGCTGGAATCCCATCCACAGTGTTACCATGACAACATGGCAAGTAGGGGTCCAGAGAACATATTTGTGTGTGGTGGGGCTGCGCTTTTCTAGGTCAGCTCCATTAAGCTGCACTTTCACTGTTCTCTATTCCTTTAAAATCCCCTTTCCACAAGTCACTCCTGTGTCATTTTTCCTTTCTTTAATGGAGGGTTTTCAGACAGCCTGCAGTGCCGCAGGCTACAGAGGAACACAGTGACTCTGTAATAACGTTACGACTGTACACGTGCATAATTACGCCCTCATTCCCAATGCATTTTCAGGCTTTGACGCAGCAAACTGTAACAGACTTTACAGTCAAGAGATCCTACGCTGTTGTATTCTGTGCGTCCAGAAGTAGTTGTTGAATTAAACAAAAATTGTGTATAGTAAGTGCAATGAGTTAAATAGGAGCAATAAATAGGGCTTGTGTAAAGAATTAGTTTCTTTGAAATGACTGACTGCATTACGCTCTGAAAAATAAAGGTGCTGAAAACGGTTCTTCATGGCGATGACATAGACCAGCCATTTTTGGTTCCCCAAAGAACCTTTCACTCAAAAGTTCCTAAAAGAACCATTTCTGTATTCCATTTTTATAGTCTGTAGAACTTTGTTCCAAAGAACCTTTTGTGCAGCACAAAAGTTCTATAGATGTTCTTTATGGTACCATACAGCTTGATAAAGAACCTTTTAGGAACCTTTATTTTTAGTAGTGTTTATTTTTGTGAGGTTCTGATCTAAATGTGTTTACTTGAATCACACTCACCTTTATTTATTTGATTTGGTTTCGGCAGGGTGTCCCAGAGCGTGGAGAAGAACCGTGCTCATCTTCAGACCGTCACAGACCGAATCAAACTGGCTCAAGCCAGAGTCCAGAAGATCAAAGGAAGCAAGAAAGCCACAAAGGTGATGGAACCTTAATCAGACACACAGAGACCCTGACAGTCTGTCAGTCACACAGTAGGGGTTTAAACCATATAGAAGAGAGCATTACTCTTAGCCACAGTAACTTAGTAACTTTCTGAAGCAGAATATGTGAATATGTGATATGGGGGTCATATCACATCTTTATGTCTAGTGAAGAATCTCACAAAAGTCAAGAGCATGTCCAGGGTCAAATTTCATCCTAAAATCAGAGTCGAATTTCACCCAAAAACCAAAAGAAATAAAAGCTTTCTGAAGCTTATAACCATAAGATTGTTTGCATTGTAATATCTTTTAAAAAATAATTAAGCACATATTCCCTCAAATGCAAAATGATGTGTACTGTAAATCATATTTGATTCTGTCAAATGGCTAATTAATATTATTGTGCATTAAAGAGGAGTTAAAATGTAGTATAATATATGCTGATGTAGGTATTTTCCAGTGCCAAATATCCTGCTCCAGAGAAACTGCGGGATTATTCTTCTATATTTACCGGTGCAGTTGATCCCGCCTCCCAAAAGCAGCCCCGTTTTAAAGTAGAGAGCAAACTCCGCCCACTGGATGACAAGGCCCTACAGGTGAACAAGTCCAGCTATCTGTTTTTAATGTTCTCTCCCATTCTCTCTGATTGTTTCTCTGCCTGCTAACATTCTAGTGTATTGATGTGTTTCATAGGAGAAGCTGATGTATTTGCCAGTGTTTGTGAACACTAAGAAGCGCTCTGAAGATGAAACAGAAGAGGGTTTGGGAAGTTTGCCGAGAAATGTGAACTCTGTCAGCTCCTTGTTGCTGTTCAACACAACAGAAAACCTGTGAGTACACACACACCTACACATATTTGCTCAGTGTTGCATGGGCATTGCAACCTTATTAGCACTGATATAATCATCGTTATGTGTTTTCCCATGTGCAGTTATAAGAAATATGTCTTGCTTGACCCTCTGGCGGGGGCTGTGACTAAAACACACACCACATTGGAAACTGAAAAAGAGGAAAAACCATTTGATGCCCCGCTGTCTATTACCAAGAGAGAGCAGCTTGAGAGACAGGTGAGGTTACGAGCTCTGATCTGTTGAGTCACGCATATCATTAAACATACATTCCCTCTTAATAGTTGCTAGGTCGTTTACAATGCTGGATAGGACACGCAAGATTCACACATACATTTTTACCATCAGGAGACAATTCTTCAAAGTGATTAGTTTGCAGGAATTCACTGTCTATTACCAAATGTTACTGGACAGTAATACTTTTATTGCAGTTTTATTTTTAATGAATAATTTACAGTATTTGTTTATTATCTGTAATCGATATTAAAACATTAACCTAGTTAATAATTGATCATTTTTAATTAGTAATTTCACTAATAATTAAACGTGACTCTCGCTGTGAACACAGAAGCTGGCATGGCATTTAAAGAAAGAAAAAAACACATCAACACTCAAACATCGGTAAACGTGTTCACTGTCAGTGCACTTTAGTTTGGGCTGTAGACTGGAAGTATGCTGAGCCGTGTCACACATTCTCTTTCAGACCGCAGAGAATTATTTCTATGTGCCAGACCTGGGTCAGGTGCCAGAGATTGATGTACCATCTTACCTGCCTGACCTGCCTGGCATCGCCGATGACCTCATGTACAGTGCTGACCTCGGCCCAGGGTTCGCGCCGTCCGTTCCTTCCAGCACCAGCATGCCGGAGCTCCCCTCGTTTGGCACAGAACACGATGAATCCAGCGGATCCGGTGAGAACAGTGGTATTGATGGGAGGCTGATCAGATACTTAACTGGGTCATATGGAGTTCATTAAAAACTTACTGTAACTTTTTAGAGAATTTTAAGAAGATCATTGATTGAAACTGAACTGAAGAACAGCATATTTTAGCACAGATTATTTTGGGAAACTGTCGCGATGTACTGCATGATTTTCAATGAGGCTGTTATTGAAGACTGGAGCAGAATCGGTGTGTGAACACAGCAAAGTGCTGTTAAAATTTTATTTCACATACAAGGGGAATGTTTAAGTTCTAAAACAGCTGATACAAATTTCACTTCTCATTTCCAGTTTCATTCTGTCGGTCAGAGACAGGATGGACCATGGTCATTTAAAACTTATGAAATAATTAAAACGATGAATATATCTGTGATATGACTTCTTTAAAAACTCTTGGTAATGATTTTCTACCTATCAGCTGGATCTGCATTTTAAACTGTGGTCTGTTTAACATTCGTTTATTTTAAAATATTCTTTCTTTGTTTTGCTTTTCAAGACTCTCATTTTAGGCTTGAGGCTCCTCCCCCTCCTCCGCCTCCTCCCCCTCCGCCACCAGAGCCTATCCATGTATCAGCTCCGCCCCCTGGATCCTCTCTAGCCACACCTCCTCCGCCTCCACCTCCACCTGCACCAAACAGCACTAATGACACAGGTCAAGCTCCACCCACAGGTCAGAGATTTGTCTCATTAACTTGAGTTAATAAAGGTGAAGTGTGTCGTTTATGCACCATTAGTGTTGCCAGATGAAATTGCAGAAATAATTACTTTTCTTAGTAATTAGTTTCTTAGTAATTAGTAAGTTTCTTACTAAGTTTCTTTCTTAACACTAAGTAAACACTTTTCTTTGCTGCCTTGCAAGCACTGGTACAGTTTACTTTTTACATACACAAACACATATAAAAAAATACGTTTACGGTACCAGACTGTGCAGCTTTGTGATTGTTTGTGGCAGGTGTGGTGAAAGGTGCTCCTACTGAAGTGGTCCAGCCATCAGACGGAAGAGCCAGTCTGCTGGAGTCGATCCGGAATGCCGGCGGTATCGGCAAAGCAAAACTCCGCAACGTGAAGGAGCGCAAAATGGAGAAGAAGAAACAGAAGGAACAAGAACAAGGTCAGACACTACGTAGGCAGCATGTTCTGTGTTCACAGTGTCTGTAATTAGAGGGTATTAGCGTTAGCGTAGCTGTTATTAGGGGAAGAAACTCATTGGTGGTGTTCATTTAGACAACTTCCCTTTTACTCATACTGAGGGTCAGGGAATTGAACAAACCTGTAACTCTTAAAGTTGCAAACCATAACTTTATTTGGTTAAAAATGAACAAGTTAGTTACTGAGGTGGTACATAAGAGATCATTGTTCAAAATGGTCGTAAAACCTTACCCCAATAAGGTACGCAGCAATAAGCCTAACGACGGATAATGATTTTTAATTGAAGTGGATTTTTGCACGTCAGGTCCAATTTCACAAGAAATGTCAGTTTGACTTCATTTGACTTACGTAAAAAAAACTGTAATTTTATGCTCCAAACAGAAATGGCGATAGAGGGGCAGAAGTTTTCGCATCTTTAAGTACTTATATTTTCTTGTTGAGATTATTTTGTAAAAAAGCAGTTATTTTTAAACGATACGGAATTCATTTTCTTCTCGAAGTGTTTTGTTTTTCTCTCGCTGCTATAGCTGAGAGTGCTGTGGTATTTGGAAAGGTTACAGGAAAAAGTTGCTTTCATTAAACCCGCCCTATTAAACCTTTTAAATCTGTTTGACATTTGCTCTAATATTCAATGGCCCGGGACTCAGTATGACTCTGATATTTCAAGTTTTTATTGATATATTATCAATGGATAAACTAAATGTTTTTTTTTTCAATTTGCCATCTCTGAGATATTTTTAATGATTTAGACCTTGGACAAAAGTAAATGCCAAGCTTTAAACCTGAACAAAATCACTTTAATGAGATCTTTTGGATTTATTCTTTTAATATAATAAAATGCAGATAACAAAGGCAGGAAACAAAGTAGAGTGTTAAATTATAGGAATAGTATTTACAGATAAAACATTAAGTAATCTTCATCCGATGCTTTCAGTTGGGGCAGCGGTCAGTGGTGGAGACCTCATGTCTGACCTCTTCAATAAACTGGCCATGCGCAGAAAAGGTGAGTCTGAAATGCATCTGTTCATCACACACATTTTATTGTGTACATTTGACTATTATATCATTTTATTATCTTTCTGTAATTGTTTGTATAATTATTCGCAACCAACATTTTAATTTACATTCTGTAAATATCGTGACAGGTATCTCGGGCAAGGGTCCAGGGGGCGGAGACTCATCAGAAGCACCTGCCAGCTCGGGCGGAGCATTTGCCAGAATGTCTGATGTGATCCCGCCCCTTCCATCACCACAGCAACCAACTGCAGATGATGAAGATGATTGGAAGGAGTAACCATGGTGACCCTGGGTTATAGTGTTTGGTAGAACTAAACTGTTTGGTAAAACTCAAGACTCGGACTGCAGTCCACTTATCGACTGAACGGCCATCAGAAGATTTTGCAGAGGAGTCGTTTGGTCTTATTTACATTTTATTTTACATTTCTTGTGTCACAGAAGTGGTAAATGTTTGTGGTAAATGAAACAAGTGACGGCGTCAGCGTAGACACCATATTTAGTTTGATGTGAATCAAATCAAGACTTTGAATGATTGATGTACGGTCAACAGTTCACATAAGGCTGTTTTTACTTCTTACACAGAAATGTATTCTTGTGTTTTATAAATTAGGCCATTTGAATAGTCTTCAATCCCTCACAGCCTTGTTTTTAACATCAAACTAAACAGTGCGGAAGTTTGGTTCAATACATTTGATGAACTAAGGACAAAACAGTGGATATAATGCAGAATGTAAATTTTGACATTGTGTTTTTTTACATGGTCTAAAACACTCCTGCATTCACAGATGAAATAAACTCTAAGCAATGTTTAAATCAATCTGAAAAAGTGTGCTGGCTGTGCAGTGCAAACGCAAAGACTAATTTAGTGTCGCCTAGAGGAGCTGTAATCAAAGTCTGGATCTCAGAACTATTTCAACTCGGCAAACCCTGAACTGCAGAACCTAGGGACAGAGGTGCAGAACTCAGGGGTGCCTAAATAATTCACGTTTTTAGTAATGCACATTCATAATGCAGAACACACAACTGGAACTTTAACACATGCATTCGAAAACAAGGGCTGCCTTCTGCTCAGAGTGGCGGCCTCTGTCGTCTCTCTAGAAAAAAACGTGGAGGAATTAAATAAGTGATTAGACAGTAAACATACTGCTAGACTTAATGCAAACATCCTCATCCGGACAGCTTCCTCTCATTAGAACACACCTGCTTAAAGAGAGCACAGCTGGAGAATACAGTCGCATATTAACAACTGTCTTGTCTCATTATAACATCTGATCACACAGCTAGATAGACACACAACATCCGACTGTGGTCTCTATCTCGTACTTTGCAGTATTCACTCTAAGGGTGTGTTAGGATGGACATACAATTTTCAAAAGAAGCAGCTGTTTGAAAATGATAGTTCATCATAGCAATCCCAAAATGTTGCTAATCAAAAAATCATAACTCCCTTTTGATTTAAAAACACTAGGACACACACGTATTTTGTGGCCATAATTAAAAAAAAGGGAGCTTTTTGTTGTGTTTGCACATGGCCATCTGTGGTATTTTTGCTTTGTGTGTGTGTGTGTGTGTGTGTG
>JAZGTJ010002634.1:13654-40837 GCA_036877575.1 Botia almorhae
GTGTGTGTGTGTGTGTGTGTGTGTGTGTGTGTGTGTGTGTGTGTGTGTGTGTGTGTGTGTGTGTGTGTGTGTGTGTGTGTGTGTGTGTGTGTGTGTGTGAGTTTTACCATCTGTGGTGTGTCCCTGGTTTGAAAAGTGAACTCCAACTGCTGTCCTGAGGGGCCGGTGCAAAGGACTATGGGTAGGATATTCTAAGGGGGTATGACATGACCTGAAACCATTACACAAGAGTTAGATGCCTAACAAACAGCACAGCAAAAGGCTCTTAAAGAAAACAGATGTAAAACTCACCACATGAGAATTAGAAAATATGATCTTCTGTTGCTCCAGCTGTGAACAGAAGCTTCTCTTTAAAATCTGTAACCTGCAGACAATCGACACAAAGCGAGTGTTGCTTTAAAGAGTGATACTCTTTAGTGTGTTTGTGTTATGTAAATTAAGCAGCTGTGCCACTAACTCTATTAGTCCATGCACAGTTGCTACCTGTGTGTACATGCGTATGTGTAAGTTCACGGGCTGCATGGTTCCCCCAGCGATGACTGCAACCCTGCTTGACAATCTGGGCAAAGATGACCACAGTATTCATCAAGAGAAACTTCAGACTGCCCTGTCAAAGACATACTGGAGGAAGAAGATATATGTGTGAGAGGCAGAATTTTATTCATCCTGAATTATTAATAAATTAATTTATTTAATGGACATTTATGTTTCTGTATTTGGGTCCCCATAAACTCCACTAAACCTGCCTTTGTATTACAATCCGTCCATCTTCGTTGCTCAACTAGAGCCATTGGAGGCCACGGTGGCTTTGACCTCTACTGCCACCTGCTGTTGTGAAACATTAACAACATCAACAATACAAGTATGTAACGTTTCCAAGTTAAAGAATTTTTATAGAGACAGAATGGATTTTATCATGAGGGGCAGTTGTGACCTATTGGTTGAAGAGTTGCACTTCTGCGCTTAGAGTGAAATGCCATGAAGTAACCACCTAGCAACCACCATAGCAACTACATGGGAGGGCATAAAAGTAAATTATATCCACAAGTTAGGAATCAGGTAATTTATAAATGTTATTATTTTTACTATATTTTATAACTTAATATGATACATAAATGTGTGTTAGGTGTTACCTGTGTGTGTTCTGAGTACTTACCAGTATGACGGTTCTCTTTGTTTATTAAGAGCTGAAATGTGTGTTTATTCCATTGCCTTCATATTTCTCTGAATAGTTAATTAAACGTGCACATCCCTTACAATGCATGTAGTATTTTAAGTGCTATTGGTACTGGGACCTTCATATGAAAGTACAAGTATTTGAGCACAGCTGTGGACATAGGAAGATTATATGGGCTTATATGGGCGAGGCTGTGTTACAGGTGTGTGTGTGTGTGTGTTTCGTTGTTACAAGTCTCGCACCTTCACCAGCACCTCATCCCTCATCCACATCAAATTCTCAAAACCCGAGAAGGCGCATGTCGCCTTGGCAACGCCGCGGCGACGCTTCATCTCAAGAGTCTGGCGCCTTTTCTTGTTTCTCAGCAGACGGAGGGCAAACACATGTTCGACGCATACATCATTCAGCTCAAAACATTTGTCAGTCTCTCCTAATAATGTTGTCATCCTGTCATTTGAAACAGCAACAACGCTACTGCATATCGTCTGCATATTGGCAGATGATGTGTTTGTTTTCACGTTTGTTTTTCTGCATTTCCAAAGAGCGACCGTTCATCATCTAGATGTTTTCCAGCCGCCTCCCTCGTCTGGATTAATGAACAGGTTCTAAACAGGGAAAAATAACACAAACAACTGAATCTGTTTTGCGTCTGATTAATGCATCAATGTGTTCATTATACTGTCAGGTTGAAACTGATCCACGTTTTTATTAACCTAAGTGCTTGCTAAACCAAGCATCAATATGATTATTACTCACGCTTAGGGTAACGGGTTTGTTCGAATCCATAATCCCCAAAATGACTCATTACTGCTTCGGCATGTTTACATGTACAACTGTAAACGATGTTAAATGGCGTGATATTATGTTTCTAAACAATTAGACTTACAATTTTAACTGTCCAAAAATGAAAGATTTACATTAAACAAGAGTATAATTTACATTAAACAAGTTGTGTGCATGCGGACTCCTGTACCTCGCGCACAAACCGCCAACTAAAAATGACAATTCTACATTTATACAGTGTGGTGCCGAGTCCATATCTGGCACGACAGCAGAACCACTTATCCATTTTTCATCTACAAATCAATCCAATTTTGGGCGTGGCCTCCTCACCTTCTCACAAAAATTGACAATTGCACCACTGACAAAAACATGGCCTGAATGATCTGATCTCTGTACAAAGGCACTTAACATTTTTATACATTTAACGTATTCACCATAGGTTTAGCTGTAGCTTGTAGTAAACAACATTAAGTAAACACCATTTAAACTAACAGAATGGCACCAGGGACCAGTTAAACTACTAATAATAATATGACAAAGTCAACTTAAAACTTTTGCTCTTATTTAAATTCACTTAAAATGTTGAACATTTGATTTAGATCACTGATATAACCTATATAAAAATTAGGCTATCTCAGATAATAACATAATAAAGAAAAAAGCGAACGCGTGCGCCAGTCCTCTCGCTCAGCCAATCAAAACGAGAGGAAACGTCTTACGGAATAGGGACGCGCGTTAAATTTCAGTCTCTCGCGAAAACCGAAAAGAACTCCAGAATTAAGGCCCATTCACACCTAAATTAACAAACAAAAAAAACCCACACCACAGCTATAAAGATAGCGATACAAAGGGACCAATCGTTGGGATCACTTTCAGAGTGATTTTGTTTCAGCTGATAAACATAAAACTTTTTAACTTGCACATACTGTATTACATTACTGCAGCATGTCATCTTTAAATATATAAACATGTTATTTAAATACATAAACATGTTATTATCCATTAAAAACACGTTAAACCATTATCCATTAAACATGTTATTTTCCATTAGTGCAGATGCTATCATATTGTTATTGATAAAGTTATCGGTATAGTTCTCGGTGAACAGACTTTTACGTTTACTGGTTTTGAATCTCCTAAGTTTGTTTTCTTTCTTATTGTACACATTTTGTACAGCATTTAAACGTTGTAATACTATACACTCTACCTCAAGAAATGCATAAACTGAAAAAAGTCTACATGCGCATGTTTTCTAAAAAAGAAAGGTACTATAAAAATACTGTTTAATATGCTTGTACTATATATACTGTATGAACAGCATTTGAAATGACAAAAAATACTTTACGAAACCACTATGTAAGCGTATCATGCATTTTCGTTTTCGTACTGTAGTCGTGTATTTTGCGATAGCCCCTAAGAATGCAGTTCTAGACTCTACCATCTTACGCTCTAGCAGCTCTGGAAAGTTCGCTGAGCCGCCTCAGTTTCCAACGGCGTGGCCGAGCATTATGTAAACGCGTCGTACAGCCTGTCTGTGGATAGTAAACAACATTTAGCGGACACTGATCGTTAAATACACCCTCTCTGGTTTTCTAGAACGACAAACGAACGACACCGAAGCGGTTTATACGTGCAGACGCCGAGTGTTTATTGGTTTCTGTGGAGGAAAGACATCAGACGTCCTGTGCCGACACTTAATACACTGTCGACTGTTTTTAGGGCAATAATCGTAATAAATCAAAGATGACTGCAGAAGAGGTGGTGAATGAAGGTTGTAGCGTCCCTGGCGAACATGAAGACATCACACCGAAGAAAGATGGGGGTGTTTTAAAGGTAAATACCGCAGTAAAATGAACCGCATCGATGATCGAGGGAGGTGTGAATGAATGCGCATCACCATTTCACTTCACCGAAGATACGCTATATCAAGTGTAAATAAATTGCATTGTATAACTTCACTTTATTTATGGACGGTATGAATGGTTTCAAACGTCTCTTAGCATCGCTAGATCTGTACGTCGCTAGTCTGTTTAATTTCAGTGCGAGTCAGTTTGCACAGTATGCCACGTGCAGTGTTTGTTTATCATGAAACTTTAAGTTAATTTGATTTTAGCATCCTTATTAACGTGCGTTTGTAAATATCCCTATTAATGTGCGTTGGTAAATAGCGAACGTTAGCTTGTTAGCTAAGCACGATGTCTAGCGGGCTGCATGCAATAATTTTTGCAACACATCTCTTAATCTAAGTAGGTTAGTGTGATATGCGTGAGATAGAGTTGTGATTTAGAGATGTGTAATGTGATGAAATCAACTCCAGGCAATGCAAAGCACACATGCCTCTGAGCCTGCAGTCTCTGGAAATTTCTGTCATGTTCTAGCGCAATGTTAACAGGTGGACAGGCAGACTAGAACAAGAATAACTGGTTTCTTTCAACGAGACTATAAAATATGCATTATCCAGTTTATACACCCAAGTTGGCTGCAGTTATGTGATACACTTATTTGGCACCATTTAAATGCCATCTGCTATATACGCTGGTCTAGGCTAATTCACGTTATTTGTGATTAGCGTCAGACATGTTTTTAGTGTCTTCAAAGATTGACAGCTCACAGGTGTCGTGTGCATCTTACAGACTGATGATTAATCTATTTGTCTCCTCTATAGCTGGTCAAGGTAGAGGGTACAGGCACTGAGTTGCCTATGACCGGTGATAAGGTATTCGTGCACTATGTTGGAACACTGCTGGATGGCACGCAGTTCGACTCCAGCCGTGACCGAGGGGAGAAGTTTTCCTTTGAGCTGGGAAAAGGTGGGTGTCATAAGGCTCACGTGGATATCGTGATTCAAAGGGGTTGAACTTTTGTACTTTATTAGCATTTGTTCTCTCACGCTGATACATAATTTGTCATAATGTAGACCATTTTCCACCTTCTTTCTGATAAGGCTGTTTTTGCTACTGTACCTTTAATTTTTTTATATGTAAATGGCCCTTTTATGATTGGGTACCAGCTTAGCTCACACTATTGTCAATTAGGGCGTGTCAGGTTTTTGAATAGGTGTTGATTAAATGCTGTGTGTCTTTGTTAAGCTCATGGTTGACATGACTATCTAAATAATCCTTGTATGCAGCTTAGTTTCAGTAAATGATCTCATAAATGGTTATAGTTTTAATAAACCTGCCAGTAGCCTTTAAATCCTGCACAGTTATGAACCTTGAATTGCTACTTTGTGGCATGTGGTATACAAGCCTTGTGGTATGGGACATTGTCATGTTGGGTATTATTTGATTGGATAAAAATTTGTAGTGCATGATAAATAATATTTCATTAGCATTTGTTTTTCCAGGAAAGAAAAACTCATAATTTTACATATCTTCTAATATATTATATTCATATTTTTATATCATTGTGTACTAGTAAATTACAGTGCAGATCACTTCAAAACTTAAATATGTACTAAAATCCACAAAGATATTCATTTTGATGGCGTGGGTCAAACCATTGTTCTCCATATTTTCTCTTTAGAGGAGTTTTTGTTTATATTTATTTATTTACTGATTTATGTTTCACAGGTCAGGTGATCAAAGCATGGGACATTGGTGTGGCAACGATGAAGATTGGCGAAATCTGTCAGCTGATTTGCAAACCTGAGTATGCCTATGGAGCTGCTGGCAGCCCACCCAAAATCCCACCTAACGCTACCCTTGTGTTCCAGGTGAGATCCAGTCACGTGACTGACTGAATGAGTGAGTTAGTCAATCAGTCACACAAAGTATCGTATGGACTTGCAGCGTTTACCTAAAAGTCTCTCAATCACTAGATCTCCTGTTTTGACGTTTGTGTGTCCATCAGGTGGAGCTGTTTGAGTTTCGAGGAGAGGATATCACAGATGAAGAAGATGGTGGAATTATTCGCAGGATCATCACTAAGGGTGAAGGTTACACGAAACCTAACGAGGGAGCATCTGTGGAAGGTAAACACACTTTCATACTCGCTGTTCTCGCTCAAGCTCTTTTGAAACCATTATATTTAATAAAGGGCCACTTGAACCCTTAACAGGCTATGCAGAACATGAGCGACATTGTTTAATACTTTGTTTTAGTTTGCACTAAAGTTTCCCACAGACTTGGTTTTGCGGCAGAGTTTGGGGAAGTTAAGAGTCTAGTAAAGACCTCCGTTATTGCTCTTTTTATTAGATCCCAAAGAAAACAGTTTTTAATTTAGCCTCATTTGCAAGTCGCTTAGGAAAAAAGCGTTAACCGAATGTCTGTATGAAAATGTTGTCAGCCAAGGAAAGCAGAATTCACACCCTCACCCTACAGTTAATACTTCCACTCGTGCATCATTTGAGTCATGAGGAGATTTTTTTGTAATAGTTTCCTTTCCTTTGAGCCAGTGTGTTTGGAGGGCCGTCACGAGGATCGCGTCTTTGACCAGCGTGAGCTAAAGTTTGAGGTGGGAGACGGAGAGAGTTTTGGACTGCCTCCCGGTGTGGAGAAAGCCCTGCAGTCTATGGAGCAGGGAGAGGAGGCGCTATTCACCATCAAACCAAAGTAACTACATCTGCTTCAACCTGCTCACAGTATCTGTTGATGTGGCTGTATTCAGCATTTAGTGATTTTAAAACAGCTAAGGGGCGCCGTTAGGCACAAAGCTGTTCTAAATTCACTATTAAGCCCAGTTTTGCGGGGTTTATTGCTGTCATAAAAGTCATTCTATACACCTTGCAAGGTTTCATAAACACAAACATAAAAAAATATTATTCTTCAGCCATCAATATAATTCTTCAGTAACGGCAACACAGAGACGCAGCGGTGCGATAATGCTGATATAATGAGGTCACAGGTGTATGTTTATAGAATGATTTACAACAGCTGTAATCAAGGCTTATCCAATCAAAATAATTCATGTGTTTTTTCGCCCACCAATCTCAGGTACGGCTTTGGAACCGCTGGCAGCGACAAATTCAACATTCCACCTGGTGCTACACTGCAGTACAAAATCAAACTGAAAGCATTTGAGAAGGTCAGTGTGTCCTACTAAATAAAACCACAGCGAAATAACACACCCACTTATTCAAATGACAGGACAGAACAGACAAGCTCTGCTGTGTTCAAAGTGAAGTGTGATTTCCATGACAGAATCGGAGACACTGTTTTCACAGCCGACGTGGCTTTGAAAACAGCTCATACAATCATATTTATCATTTTTTCTTGTTAACGATTTGTTGATTCTAGTGTTGTGTGATTGGAGGAAGCTGGGGTTGTATTGTATACTGTTATAAAAGTAATTCTGTGACAATGCCAAGACCCATTCAGTTGTTCTAAATGCCTTTTGCTTTGCGAACAGTTATGCAAAACAATCAAATGAGATAACATACCTTGTATCTATTAACTCAATTAATTAACTGTTATTCAATTATAACTGTATTACTCAATTCAACAGATGGTCCCTCATTCATATGTAAAAACAATACTTTTGGGCAGAACGTCTAGCAAAAATAATTATTTTGCGATATATATTCTTAGTGTAACAGAAACTATTTTGACATTTTGTAACATAACATTTTGTTCGTACCACCCACCCCTTAAAAAGATAATGTGATTTTTATATAATAAAATATAATAATGTTTTATATTAGATAATGTGATAATGTGTCTTTATATAATAATAACAAGCTTTCTTAATAACTTCTGGTGTCAGTAACGTAAATACAGAGAACAATAAACTGATCCCAATTCAGAAGAATTCAAAAGCCTGACCTCTGTGGTTTCTTTATGTCTAGAGACCGTTGAGTAAAATGTGGTCATACTGCTTTTTTTTAATGTGGGCTGGAATCATGATTCATTACCCACAGTAAGGGACTGGTATGTGTAATCAGTGTCTGTTTCATGCCGTTGATGTGTCCTGTCTTGCCCTACAGGCCAAAGAGTCATGGGAGATGAACTCGAGTGAGAAACTGGAGCAGAGTGCAATCGTCAAGGAGAAGGGAACTCAGTATTTTAAGGTAGTAGACATTTTAAGTTTACCTCATGCCTGTATCCCATTTTAATCTGATCATAAACTAGATCTGTTCAATGTGTAAGAGGTTTAGATTCACAAATGACTGCATCCCGGTATGTGGCCATAGTGCCTCTCTTGATTGACTGACATGAGTAATTGGAGCGTGTTTGTGTGCACAGGAGGGGAAATACAAGCAAGCAGCCGTGCAGTATAAACGCATTGTGTCCTGGCTGGAGCATGAGTCTAGCCTGCAGGGGGAGGAGGAAGAGAAAGCCAAAGCGCTACGATTGGCTGCCCACCTTAATCTGGCTATGTGCTACCTAAAACTGCAGGAGCCAAGCCCTGCCCTGGAGAACTGTGACAAGGTAGGAAATGGCTGGCTGATTTACATTTATTTCATATGTTTTTAATGACAAAAATAGGGCTGTTTAGATGGCAAAAGAATGCCAATGTATCAGTATTAATCTGGACAACAAGTAAATCTGGAATGGGACCTTCTTTGTGCTTTGCCAAACTCATTTGTTCTCATTTCTCCCTGTTCTTGGGCTTTTTATGTCTTTGTGTGCAGGCACTGGAGCTGGACTCCAATAATGAGAAGGCTTTGTTCAGGCGAGGGGAGGCGCTGGTGGTCATGAAAGAGTTTGACAGGGCCAGAGCAGACTTCCAGCGTGTCATTCAGTTGTATCCAGCCAATAAAGCTGCAAAGAGCCAGATCGTGCTCTGTCAGAAACACATCAAAGAGCAACACGAGAAGGACAAGCGTCTCTATGCCAACATGTTCCAGAAGTTTGCAGAGCGAGACGCCAAAGTAAGTGCAGGTAAATCACTTAAACCTGCCGATTGCGTTTCATTGAGAACTAATGTTTTTTTGTTTTCAACAGAAGGAGGCCGAGCAAGATAAGAACGAAAAGAACGGAAGCACGATGGAAATAGATGACAACGCACCCCAGGAACAAACCGCAGCTTAATGGCGTGCTGGTGTTATTTACTGTCTTCTGTGTTTTTTTTTTTTAAGAGGTTTTTGTACCTACTATGATTTACACCCCCCTCAAATGACCGTTTGTGCAAGTGTGAATACTTCTGTTTCTAATCTAATGTAGGGAGTCGTTTGCTTTCCTTCTGTGGCCAGAGCTTTATGGCCAGGGTGTGCACTCGCATGTGATTGCACACACGTAGACAGCGTTTACTCGTGCATTACTGTAAGGCAGCTAGTCGGCCTGGTCGCGCTCTCTGCTATGCCTCAACACCGCCAGAAGGTGAAAATGAATTCATTCTCAGCCGATAGCCTATACTGCAGCCTCGCCTAAAACACAAAGCCACTGTGCTGTACAATAGCGCTTTCCTGTCCCATCATGAAGCCTCACATGCATGGAAAATGATTACAAGGGCAAAAAGACTGTTTTGTTGAATGTTTCGTTTGTCTTCGATTTGAAAACACTTGATTCATATCATTGTGTCCTTTTCCACTGTTAAAATCTCCACGTTTAATGTGTGTTACGTATCACAACTGGAAACCTTTCTGTGGCAAACTCTGCTGAAGTCTTAGAGTGTTTCAGAGGAGAAAACCCCACGCACCTTTCTTTTGTGACGAACCTTTGGGTCTCTACTTTACTGGTTCATGTGTATCCATTTCAGTGACGTTTGATTTGTTCTGGTGGAGACATTATTAATGAGGGCACAGATCAGTTTGTCATTTTCAAATAGGAGAGAAAATGTTTTTGGGCCTGCAGTTTTTAAAGACATTTTGCAGTAATGTCCCCTCGTCTCATTTCATCATCTCGTGGACAAGATTACAGAAGATAGTTTAAAGTCAGTTTGCACGCTGTGGTCTTGTGAATGTAATTGAAAGGATGGCACATTTGGTGAGTTATGTAATTGCAAGAGGCTTGCTTGACCCTGCAGGCCTACCCGGATAAATTTACTGTAATTTGTGCAGGTGAAAGAGTGAGAAAGGCACACACAGATCTGCTCTGTTCCCCTGTCCATGATGCTCCTCTGATGTTGACTAGAACAATAAACAAACTCAAAAGCTCCTGCTGGTGTTCATCTTATTTCTAATGTGTCGTCTGGATTATGTAGTGCAATGTGGAAGTAGTACATACCAATTCATATGAAAGGAAATGGATGGATTAATTTGGTAGTGCAACGTTATTAAAAACAAAACTAGATTTAAATATTAAGTGTGGTAAAATAAGCAGGTATGTGTATAAAACATTACCAAAACGACCACGATGATGCAAGTTTTTAAGGTGCATTGCACGCGGAGGCAGCGTTTGTTCACACTGCCATCTGCTGGTAATATGGAGCACCTCTACATACCTGTTGAATTTAATTGACCCACATATGTAAATATATTCATTCCGTTTAAACACTGTAACGGAATGTACATTTGAAACGGCAAACTACGTCTACATTTTGATGTTTAAAACATCATGTGAAACAGATGTAAACAAAAATGCATTTAGGGTTCAATCTATTTACATCTTTTAAAAAAACTGCTGGTTTTAAGGTTAATATTAAAATGAACAAAAACACTTTGTCATATCAAATCCCCTCTGAGCAATGGCTGTTTCACCTAATTCTAACATACTCCACCCTACCAAGTCATTCTGGTAATTTTCTTACCATTGTGTTAAAAGTCCAGTTTTAACAACTATTAACTACTTTTAATCTTACACAAATATTGCATCATCTCAATCTCAATGCTTCACAATATCTGTTTAAACAAAAATACGTGGCCGACACTGGAGTTTTCCTCTGTACAGTACAGTACGTGCCTGCACTGTCTCTTGGCAACGCAGGGTTCAGTAGGGACTGTAAAATGCAGAGACAACAACAGCGCAGAGGCATCTGTGTCAGTGTTGTGTTTATGTCTTGATTGTATTATAACCATGGGATAATTTTTATTTATTTTTAGCCTTACATAAGTAAACTACTAATTGGTCCTCAAAAATATTCTTTTCTAATAAGAAAACCCTGATCATTCAGCTCGACTATATCGCCAATGCTAACTTATTACATTGCATGCCAAATATCACATTTTTAAACAAAAATGGTCCTAGATTACTTTGATTACTTGATGTAATCAAAGTAGTCAACTGTAATTTTATACAGAGTTATACACAACAATAACAAAAATACCAGATTTTGTTGCTTTATGAGAGTCCATTTAAAATCTTATTGAAATGTAATACTGTTTTCTTCGATAGATAAATCTACGTGTTAATTTTACTTTGTATGTACCATCACATTCGAAACATGTTCCCTGTTCGATAATGTTTCCATGTTCATGTGTGTACTTCTATATTCTGCGATGTAAAAACAGTAGTGTGTTTGCTGACCATCTCTTTTGTTGCGCATCTGGCTGGTTTTATGTCTCTTATGTTCAGCCTATGTGCCCTTGAAACGTCATTGCAACAGGTGATATGCAAAACTTAACAAAAACCGGTCATGCAGGTTTCACCGGACCAGCCACACTACAAATCCAAACAAATATTCATTGGTCAAGACGTGCACTTGCACGACTTTCATGTGACAACAACCGGTTTCCCTAAAGCATTAAAATAACTATTCAGGCTTCGCTAGTTTACCTGTTCGCGGGGACGTTGCGTCACCAGGAAAGGCGTGGCCTATTCCACCTGCGGTGCAGTGATGTTGGTGGAGCTCGAAGCGCATGAGAATCACAGCGCGTTTCGCTGGAGCTTTGACGCCGGATTTAGTCTTTCGTCGCGTTTGCCCGTGAGTTTGACATGTTAAAAGCCCATAAAGCGCGTATGCGTGAGACTTTCACTGGTTTTTGGCGTCTGTGAACATCACGGAGCCCGCGATACTTCAGATAAAAACGATGCTCAACTTTTTCCCGGTGCGGAAATTCAAGCGTAATGGGAAATATATATTGTTCGGGGCGGTGCTGATGGTCGTGTTTCTGGCCGCTTATCTGGAGTTCATGGCCACGAGTGGTGAGTAAAACCATGTAAACTTTAGTTTACATTCATAACTCGTTTGATTAATTACAAATATATAATATAGTTTCTGATAATGTATCATTTCTAATATTCCATATTCACATTTCATTACAACGCTTTGTTATATTTCATAGCACTAAATGCATTCAGTTGCAATTTATAATCACATATCTATCTATTTCCTAATTCCATACATTCCGTGTATTCTGCTTGATTTTTATTATAAGCTATTCGTTTGTTAGTCATTTACACAGAGTACAGGTTTAGTCTACCTGTGAACTGAAGTGTCTTAGCAGAACAGAGAAAACGGTGTACAGGATTTGAACCTACAATCTTTGTCGCTTGTTATTGTTGTTATCAATCAACTCCGCCATGCACTGACCTTTTGCTGACAGTGTCAGTATTTATTTAAGTGTGATTAGATGCTTGGGCAGTTAATTGTGGGTTTAAGGTTCAAGAGGGATGAGCAGTTGAGGTTTAAAGTTATTAGCCAAGTTCCGTTTAGTTTAGGTGATTTGTTTACAATGTCATTTATATGAATACAATTTAAAATAAAACACAAATCCGTGCATATAGTGTACAAAATTAAACAGGAGCAAAGTATATCACGTAAAAAAACAAATAGGCACCAAGATTGAGAATATGGTGGATACGCATTTAGTCTCCCGCGCTTGTATGCTTTTTATAAATATTTCGAATTGTTCTCATATTACAGAAGTTTACAAAGAGATATTGTGTGATAGAGGAAACATGAGAACATTGCAGCTCTGACCTGCAGAATGAGTTTATCATTGTGTTGGAGGTCAGAGTCAGGGTAGAAAAGTACAGTCAGTGTCACACCAGCCTGCCAAAGTGCATATAAAATGACATTAACATACGCAATAGTCACACTGCCCGTTTACTTAAAAATCAGATCAAGTCATTGGACGTCCAGATGAGTGTTGCCATGATTTAGGAACTTGGAGGCTGTTTAAATGTGATCTACTGTAAGTTCCTTCTTCTGACAGGCTGTATATACAGTGGATCTTCAGAGATACACGTTCCTTTGATACACTGCTGTAAGGCAATGTTCTTTTGCACACCTGCTGGTCCAGGATGGCTTGTTTTATGTTCCTTTATTTTAGCCAATTGTCAGCAAGACCAGTATTGTGTTTGGACCCATATGACCTGTTGGGCTTAAGCTAGCGTTTAAAGCAACGTTAACTCCCCTTTAGGATTAATGGGGTAAAACATTGTCTAACCCAGTGTCTTTAAAAAGAAGTCCAGGGTTAAATGTAGTGTAAAAAAGGTCAATCTGTGCATAAAAACAAAATCTTGAATGCCATTTTAAACTTAGAGATAAAATTGTAAAATATTTGCCATTCAGTTGTTTTCAGTGTTAGCCCTCAGCTACAGCTTTTTCTTTGAAGACATTTCCCCCCAGGGAGGGCATGTGCCTTTTGTGTGTGTGTGAGTTTGGACACATCGGGGTGTTTTTTGTGAAGTCAGTGTGAAGTACCGTACTCTTGCGAGTGACCCTTGACCCTTGATTTATTTGCACCGGTGGTCCTAGTCTGGTGTTTTTAATGTTTATGTATGATGTGGGTAAAATATAGATAATCCCTTATTAATCATTTTGAGGAAACATCAAAGAGCAGGTGCATGAAGCAGAAAGGGGGATAAGGTTCTCTTTTTCTCTCTTGTCTCTCTCTCTCTCTGTCTCCTCTCTCTCTCTGTCTCCTCTCTCTCTGTCTCTCTCTGGTAGCATTGGGCACAGGGTCTTCATCCCCCTTTTAAACAAACTCAACATTCCACTGGGGGCTTCCATTGACCTTTTGGGGAGGGCAGTGAAAAAAGGATTTAGAAAGAGAGCAAGAGAGAAGTTGCAGCCTATCACAAATGACATTTGATTTGAACATGTGTTGATACTAGGGGTCTCTTCCAAAACACATCCGTTCTCACCCAAACAAAGAAAGTTGACACAACTCCCAACATGCAAATACACCTGAAGACACAGAGCTAAAGCCCGCCCTCCCCACGGTGTTTGCTCAGCACTTGAGGTCAGGTGACCTGTTTTTCTGTAAGTTGATGCGTCATTTCCTCAGTTTCTTGTTGCCATAGCACCAATGTGGTAGGACAAGGTTAAGCACGCTTGCACATCTCTCTCTCTCTTTCTCTCTGTATCCCTGCAGAAAGTGTGTGTGTGTGTATTTTCTTGACCTCCCCCGAGAGGCATACAGATATTTACTTCAAATCACAGGGTTTGAAAAGTTTGATTAATATCTAAGACATTCAAATAAGCCGATTAGAAGTGCCGATTTGTGCAATGTGTAACACTGTCTTCGCTAAGCAGGGTGTTCAGAAAAAGGACACATGATTGATTAGTTAAAATGCCATGTCAAAATTCTCAGTCTCTACTCCTGGAATTTACAGATCTTTAGTGAAACTTGAAAAACTGGATTTTGCTTATTTCTGAAGTAACTACAAGAAGGACAATGTACATACATAAAATCTGATTTCCTTTAGTCATATATCATTAATCTATAATTTTACTTATTTATGTGTTTTTAGAAGGTATTTTTAGAAGCACTTGTTTTTAAATGTAGTTTCTGTTCCATTGCTTTGCAACAATGCAAATATTGTGAAAAGCGCAATGTGAAAGGATTTATGTAATTACATTCTGAATGGTTCGTATTCGACAAAAGAAGTGAAATAATGAATAAGGTTTGTCTGTGGCACAGAAAATGCTTTTAAGCCAGTGGGGCAATGTTGTTTCATACATGGATCAACAGGTTTAACACGCTGCCTGTCTAAATTGTGGATAACATATTTTCTGTTTGTGATGGAGAAAGTGACAGCGGTAGATTACATCTGATAGCTTTCTGAGCTTTGTGTGTAAATTAATGCTCGTCCATTTGTAAAAGATTAATGTGTACATGGAATCAGTTTCAGTCTATCTGGTGAAATACTAAACCATCAATGGCCATCTAATGCCGCTGTCAGGACTCAAACACACACACACACACACACACACACACACACACAGTTGCTAGACAGCAGTGGCTTAATTAAATGGCTGCTTTATTAAATATTCACTCTGTATCTCTTTCAGACGTAACCCTGCGCAGTGGAGATGTTGCCTGGGCAAAATCTGCTGCTCTGAGTGTGGTAACAACTTACACAGACACCTATACAAACACACACACGGGCTGTGTTTCAAAATCGATAAGAAATGACATTGTGTTGTTATGTTGGTTGTATACTGCTCATAGTAGCAAATGTAGTAAGTCATCCAAGTCATCTTACATACTTCAAACCATATACATACTGCAGGAAATAGTTATAGTACGATAGTGAAATGTCAGAAAGTTTTCTGTGATGGTTTAGGTTTAGGGGTTGAGTAAGTGTGGAGGAACAGAATAAACAGTTTGTACAGTATAAAAGTCTTTATAAAACATAAAAACCCAATGTGTGTGTGTGTGTGTGTCACAGGCTGGAGAAGATCACACCTCTGATAATCATGGTAAAGAATCCTGGGCTTCAAAATACATTCCACAGAAATGGAGGCCAGAGGTAATGATGCAAAACACGAGCGAACCCATAAACAGGTGCCTACAAACACAAACGTAGATGTTCTGAGATTACATTCGCGGAAAGCATTGTGGTGGTACCATGTGATGCATGATCGTACCATGGTACTGAATGATAACCATATTCATGTACATAGTATTTACATGGTACTTAAAAGAATACATTAGTACTTGCATGTCCAAATAATCTAGCACTTTTTGGTGCTTTAGGAGGGTAATATAGCACAGTGGTCATAATCACAATATTAAAGCACTCAAACATGGTACTTCTAAAAATCTGCTACTCCTGTAGGACTTGCCAGCATGTGTCAATAAACATACGTCTGTTTATATGCAGTTTCAAAGTGTGCCATTTTAAACATGACACATTGATCCTATGATTTATGTTGAGTGAGTACGTTTACAGTAGATTTGAAGTTAATTGCAAGTACAAATGTGTTGATTTCTGTGCATTGGTGTGTTTGCAGTATAAAGGACTGGCCAATCTTCATATCTTTGAAGACTGGTGCGGCTCGTCTGTAGCTCATCTGAGGAAGAACATGCATTATCCCCTGTACCCTCATGTAGGTGCAAACAAAAACACACACACACACACACACACACACACACACACACAGACACTCACTCATGTTGGCATATGAGGTTTATGAGCACTCTCCATAGACAATAGTTTTTGCACCGTAACCTGACAAAAAAATCACCATCTATTAGGTTTAATTAAGCGTTTTAGTTTGGGGACAGGAGTGTCCCTGTAAACCATGTTTTTATATTTGTCATTATGCACGTTTGTGCCATCTGAAACCACATATTCAAACCCATACACACAAACACACACAAATGTTTGGCTGTTGTTCACAGTTTATTGATGCTCATGTTTCAGTCAAATGAGGTTCCTGCATTCAGAAAAAATCTTCCTAAATAGTTTCGCACCCTCCTGATAGTCACTTTGGGACCCTTGTTTTGCATTCTCAGACACCCACATGAGAGCATAATGTCCTCTTTGATTATTTGTTCCTGTTAAGTTACTCCGTTTGTCCTGAACTATTCTATTATTAAGATTCTCATAGCGCCATCTCTAGCGTCCCAAACAAACCTTTAGTAGAAAATGTACACGCTTTCTTTTCCTGGAAATGACCCAGAGAGAAGGACGAGTCACCATCACTTTGTGATACTAGTTTTGTACATATTGAATTTCATGATGAAAACATTACTTATCTCTCTCTAGTCTCGTATCACTGTAGGAAAACTCTCTGTGTCACCCAGCTGGACCAATTATGGACTCAGGATATTTGGCTACATACATCCTTATACTGACGGTGTGTCTTCCTCTCTCTGCTCTCACTTCTCTCGCTCTCTTTCTCTCTCACGCACACACACACACACACACACACACACATAGATAGTGCAAGATCTCTGTTGTTCCACACTTAATCATGCCCTGTTTTGGACAGGTGACTTCCTGTTCGCAGTGGCGTCTGATGATAACAGCGAATTCTGGCTTAGCAATGACGAAAATCCAGACAACGCGAAACTTTGCGCTTATGTCGGAAAGGTTTGTGAGACAGATATTTTATGATTTGCATGAGTTGTGCATGAGTACGCAGGTGCATGTTGTATATTCATGTTATTTTGTGTGATTGCTTTATTTGTAGTCGGGCAGAGAATGGACCGCCCCAGGGGAATACGGCAAATACATCAGTCAGATATCAGATTCCATTCCGTAAGTGAATATGTTCTTAGTGTGCTTAACAAAGCCTTAGGGGTTAATGTGATAACACACCTCTTGATGTTCTGAACAAATGCACAACTGTGAAAAAGCGTATAATGTCTTTATGTATAAAAAACAGCAGACATTGCTTTAAAGTTAGTCAGTAGTATTGTTTATTAGTATTTATTATCTTAGTGTTTGGGGTTAGGGTTAGTCTGTAATATTGTTTATTATTATGGCTTATTATCTTAAGTTTATTTTTACAAATAAACTAAACAGGTTTAGGAGAAACTGTTAGGTCGATTGTTAATGTTAAGATAAAACACTTAAAATTGAATAGTATATGTAACACGTCATTTTTCAGAGCAAAATTCAGAGCAATATTCACTTAAAAATAATGTTGGGCGGGATTTGATTTAATTCATAAACATTTGATTGGTTTTCGGCATGTTATTTTATAATATTATTGATTCATATGACTTTTCCCCACCCACATGGCCCTTACATCAGCAGAAGTAGTTTTCTTTATTAAAGACTTTATTAAATATATTTATGTATTTACTTAAGAATACATAACATGTTTATCTTTAAAGGAAAACTTGGTAAAAAAAACTTTATATCAGTGTACCAAAAGAGCTTTACAAAGAGTTTGCACTGTGTTTTATTTTTATTCATTTTTATTCACAGTCTGCAGATGAACAAGAAATATTTCTTTGAAATTATCCATAAACAAAACCATGAGGGAACCGACCATGTGGAGGTTGCGGTGAGTGTGTTTAGTGATAGCTGTATAAATGGGTACCGTTGTTTACTTACTGATGTTGTTTTGATTGTCGTGTTGTATATGACTATACTGTATTTGCTTATAGTGGCAACTCAAGCAGGATGGAATTGGATTTTCAATCATCGATTCCAAGTACATCTCTCTCTACACCAGTGAGTGAGTGTGTGTGTGTGTGTGTGTGTGTGTGTTATTTTAGACTGTGGCTGCAGAATTGTCAGCGTAGTGTTAGGGCGCCTGGAATAGCTCCTCTTTCCACACACGCCCTGAGATAGACCTAATGATGGTGTTGCCTGCTGCAGTGTGTGTGTTTGTGTGTAGGTTTTCATCATCTTATTGCTTAAACTGAAAGTGTCAGCATAGCCCTTTGAATTAATCACTGTGTAAATGTGTGTTTTTGTAGCATAGACACTGTCTTAATTTTTAAATAATATTTAACAGTAATGTAACAGTACAAAATAATAAATGTTTGATAAAAAGTGTTGTAGTACATTTTGTAGCTACTCTGTTTTAGGTCACATGACCCCTAAAATGTCTTTTGGCTGTCCAATCAAATAATGAGTCTGGAAAAAGATGTTAAAAATGCAGCCAAAATAGGATGTTAAGTACATTGCATCATGGGATATGATGTGCTCTGCCTGTATACTGCATGCTGTGGTAGTCTGTGTGTGAGGGTGTATTTATACTGTATTTAAACGATGACTGGTTAACCTAATTTTGATATGCCACTGTTTGCTTCGTAAAACCAGCTGTACGGGTCACTTAATGCTTGAATCTGTGTTTGTGTGTGTGTGTGCAGATGAGTCGCTTCTGAGGGCAGGAGATGTCCGTCACATTCCTCAGACTGCTGCTAGTCATGTAGCTCCGCCCCCAAGTGCCTCTCAGACTCCGCCCCATGCAGACATGTTAAGATCAGATCCACGAGACTCGTTTCACCAGGGTGAGAAACTTTACAACTACTCATTCGATCAACAAACAGTAAAGTAATTTACTTTTATCCACACTTGCGTCATCCATTTGAATATTTATGTGCTATTTGCTATTTGTTGTTGTATTGTAAAAGTACTGCAATAGTGAAAAGAACTCAAATTCAGCACCACCTTGTGACAACATGAGGCATTGCTTGAAAATTATCCTCTGCATTTAATACAAAATAAATGTAAGTTACTGTATGTCTGTCTTGTACGGGTGTGTTTGTATGTGTAGTGCCAATACTGGACCGGACACGTTTGCGAGGAGTTTTACCAAACTGTCCATATAATCCCAGTTACATCATAAAAGGATATCCTCTCGTGCGCTATCAGGGCCTACAGTTTGTAAGAACACACACACACACACACGTTTACTTATCTAAATGGGGACATTTCATAGACCACAATTTAACACTAATCCAAACCAAAAACTTTCTGCATTTTTACAATGTTTAAAAAACTTTGTTTACTTTATTTTTATAGTGTTTTACAAATGAGGACGTCCTCAAAAGGATGTTTTGCTCAGATTTGTCAGGTTTTGATGACTTTTGGGTACAAATTTGCCCTCAATATATAGTAAACCCACCCACACACACACACACACACTTGCACATGCTTCAGCAATTACTCTGAACACATACAGGTGTACGTTTTATTTACTGCAGTGATTTTACTGCAGTTTCAAGTAATTAAGTAGATATAAAAAAAGTGATCAGATGTTTTTTTGTAAAGAATAGCGTTGTATCCCTGTGTAAAGCGGCGCATGTTGTTCTGCATACGCATGCATGCATGCTCTCGATCTGTACCTGCAGGTGCATCTGTCTCATGTGTATCCCAACGATTACACTCGCCTCACGCACATGGAGAGCGAAAACAAATGTTTCTACCGCAGGAATCCGTATTACCTGGAGAGGTAAACAAGCCTTAATACATTCCGTGCATTATTTACAACACACAGCTACCTGAACTTCTCGTTGTTTTAAATAGTCTGTTTTTTAGACTCTTATTCATATGACAACATTCCCTCTCAGATACGGCTTCTCAAACTACCTGCAGTTGGATCTGCCCGAGGACGACAATTTGTTTTTCAGACTCAGAGGTATGAATGAGAACAGTGTTTCTGTGGGGGTTTTAAATGAGCAGCGTTCACGAACGCATTTTATATCTGTAATGTGACACGGGCACGACTAAAACCTTGTAGAGCAGCATAACAGAAACATTTCAGAGCAACAGAAAACGAATACACTGTGAAAACGTGTTTTTTTTTTGGAGAATAGTTTGCTAATACATTGTGCACAATAAAATAAAAAAATATATATTAAAGGAAGTAAAAGGGTCAGTTTTGATTGTGTGTTTGATTCTGCATCATAATATTCAATAGCTCAGAACTTAAACTTTTCTTTTCTGTTCTGAGGGCTTTAAACATGCTTGTTCTGTCTGCTTGATTTTATGCACCATTAATAAAAACAGGTGAAGCTGAAATTGTCTTGTTAAGTAGTCTTTTGCCTGTATGCAGTGTACTTGCCCTTTAAAACAGTCATTCTGTGCATGTCTTTCTCGTCCTGTAGGAGATAGCATGATTGGACAAGGAGTAAACATGGGCAGATATGATTATGAAGGGTTGCAGAATGCTGACACTTATGAAGAGAAAGAGAAGATGGAAGTTCTGAAGAGGAACAATGATTATGATGATGATTACACTGATTACATGTCACAAAGACGGAGAAAACTGTTCTCTGTTCAGCAACATGGAATAACGAGGAGGGTTAATGGAGAACTGGACGCACCTCGGCCGACAGAGCAAGAGAACTCACCCAAAAACATACAGAAACAGCCTGGAGAACTGGAGAACCACCCGGAGGAACCGAAGAAACCACAGAACCCCGCAGCACACAAAAAGACTAGAAAGAAGAAACGGCATCAACAGCTGATAGCGCAGCAAAACCTGAAGCACCAACAAATCCTTCAAACCGCACCTTCTGAATCGAGACACCAGGGCCAGGTTCTCAAGGGTAACGAGGAGGACACTGTAGGTGCAAAGCAGAGTCAGAAGAACTATCGCATGGAGACGATTTCTGACCAGCAAAATCCAGGACCAGCTCAAGGAGCAGATCACTGGAGATCAGATTTGAAAAAGCGAGTTGACCAACCGCCAAAAGTGCTGCACAACAACAGTAATCCCAGAGATTCAAACCATGTCGCGGTCAAAGGCAGAGATGTTCACGTTGAGAACAGACAAAAAGCCAGAGGATTAAAGAGAAGACCAGCTGAAGGTGTTGCGTTGAATGGAACACACAATAAGCCAATGGAAGCCGCCATGTTGGATGGGGTTGTGGTAACCAATTCTGCCATGTTTGATAAGGTCCAGCATAAACCTGCCGCCATTGTTAATCGGTCAGGTAATAAGACCGTCTTTTTGGGAGGAAATGTGGCATCCAAGAACTCTTTAGACAAGCTAGAAGTTAAAAAAGCACAACAAGGTGAAATGCCTGTCGTGAAAAATGATCGAGTCAAAGCAAGTCCCGTACAGCAATCGAAAAACCAAAAATATGAAGCAGATAAAGCAATCAATGTTTTGAAACACAATGCAGCTAAATTGGACCCATATGAGGTGGACATACAGGGTGGGGTTGTTGGGCATGGTAGACCACACCTGAAAGATTCCAGGTCTGAAAATGACAATAATACCAACAACCTCAGCAAGTATCAAAATATGGTGCATTATTTCACCAAAGAACTGCCACAGAAGCCATCATATAACTTTAGCCATGAGCTCAATGCAGCGGCCATCGCTGCTCCGCCCCTGCAAAAATATCCCAAACGATGGGAAAGCGATAAGGACAAGAAAACAGAAGAAGAGATTCTGATACAGGATAAAGCAGTTCATGTGGGAGAGACTGATGTTGGACGAGATGGAGATGCTTGGATGGCTGAAGGTTACTCAGAAGAGGATTATGACCTGGTCAACAAGGCCATGTTTGATGTGGAAGTCAACTGGGCTCAGACCTTCCAGGTAAAACCGTTGGATCTGCATGCCATGCGCTCTGATTGGATCGATCTGAAGTGTAATGTGTCTGGAAACCTGCTGCTCAGCAAATCAGAGGCTTCGACTGTAGTGGAAGCTTTCATGAAGAAACTCAACAGGAAGTATCCAAGGTGGGCCAATAAGATGCTTTGTCAGTATGTTTGAATTGGGATGCTAATGGACTGTATACTGCATATGTATTATATACTGCCACAACGGTATTCAGTGTCACATAAGCACACTTGGTTGAAATTCAGCAAGTGGCATCCAGTTATCATTAGTATATATTAGTATAGTATAATAATAGTATTCAGTCAAGCACATGCTTTGTGTATGTCACACAGTGTGCTCTCTGTTGTTATACTGAACCTTTTGGCTTATATAACAGGTCATCCAAGTATTCCATGCATACAGAAAATTACTGCATATAATGTGGCAAGTGTTTTGTACATAACTAAAGTATGACATTTATGGATCTCTCCGCATTACGTTGGTGTGTGTGTGTGTATGTAGGCAGTTTTCTTTGGATCGTATAGTAAACATCGAGAAGAGGTCTGATGATCCCCGGGGCAGTAGATATCTTCTGGAACTGGACCTGTTGGAGGCTTCAGGGCGTCACCTGCGCTTGGCCGAGTACATCTACGCGAAAAGTTCTGAGCCCAGGGGGCATGAGTTTAAGGCTAAAGAACTTACACTCTGTAATCCATCTGGCTTCTACTGGGACCCGAGAGCTATGGTCCACTTCATAATCCCAGGTAAGACAATGTTACTGAATGAAGAACGAAACAAACAGATTTTCATTTACATTACATGATTGTGTGTCTTGTGTGTCTATGCAGTGAAGAATCAGGCCCGTTGGGTTCAGCAGTTCATCTCAGACATGGAGGAGCTTTACCGCAACACGGGCGATCAGAACTTCAACATCATCATCACTGACTACGACAGCACTGACATGGACATAGAACAGGCTCTGCAAAACTCTGTCCTACCCAGGTGCTGCTGAGCAAACTGTTTTCTGAACATCATAAGTTTGAGCTCATAGGAAACAAACATAGCCGAGCTGAATCTTCAGCATGTAGCCTGAACTGTCTTAAATATGTATATGCATTAGGCTAATGCCAAAATAATTTTTCTCTTAGGTACAAACGTAATTACAGTTTTGTTTCTCATCATCAAGACCCCTTAATGACTCTTTCTGTTTTCTGTCTGTCTGTTTGTTTGTTCGCATGTGTCACTTTTCAGGTTTCAGTATCTCAGGTTGAGTGGAAACTTTGAAAGATCTGCAGGGCTTCAGGCTGGAATAGACCTCATTACTGTGAGTCTTAGAAACACGCACGCTCACTCATGCGTTAAGATTTTATATTGATTAAGACAGAAGTGATGCACATGGCTTATTGTATATCAGTCAGTTAGGTTCCAATGTAAATTTGATTCTTAATGGGTCTGTCTGGTTTTCATTCTTTCTTTCTTTCTGTTTAACTGTCTTTCTGTCTGTCTGTCTGTCTCTTTCTTTTATTTTGCTTCTTGTCTGTGTCTGGGCTGTCTGTCTTGCTGTCTGTCTGTCTTTCTGCCTCGTTCTTTTATTTTTCTTCTTGTCTGTGTCTGTGCTGTCTGTCTTGCTGTCTGTCTGTTTTTATTTCTGTCTCGCTCTTTCTACCCGTCTGTCTGTCTTTCTGTTTGTCTGTCTTTCAGGATGATCACAGTATTGTTTTCCTCTGTGATCTGCACATCCATTTTCCGACCGGTTTCATTGACACTGTGAGGAAACACTGTGTTGAAGGTCACATGGCCTTTGCTCCCATAGTCTTGAGACTAAACTGTGGTGCTTCACCTCTGGAACCTGATGGTAGACAGTCTTCTAAACACATCTGCAAACATATATCTGACACAACACGTAGACATGCATTAGATTTGCTATGTGTTCTGCATATCAACACTCTCAGTAAATGTTACTATGTGTTTCCTGGACAGGTTACTGGGAGGTCAATGGCTTTGGGCTTCTGGGCATTTATAAATCAGACCTGGACTCCATTGGAGGAATGAACACCAAAGAATTCACTGACCGCTGGGGTGGAGAAGACTGGGAACTACTGGACAGGTTGGATGATACATAATTAAACAGAGTAACAGAGTAACATTGCATCCACTCAGAGTAACAGAGTAGATGAAACATAATGACATGCGTTTTGTTTGTGTCCTCCAGGATCCTGCAGGGGGGGTTGGAGGTGGAACGACTATACCTGAGAAACTTCTTCCATCATTTTCATTCCAAACGCGGAATGTGGAACCGCAAGGTGCTGCGTAACACGTAACCAGGCGAACAGCCTCGCTGTTGCTAGACAACGGTTGCCATGAAACTTTAAACTACAACAGGCAGGTGACTCAGCATTTGATGAACCTCATGGCATTCCATACATGTGTATGGTGAATGGCATCCATCCATCACTGCTGGTCCAATGGGAGTTTGAGGTGATTTTTGGTGGAAACACAGGCAGAAGTTGTGAGTAACCGAGTAAGGTTACACCCTGAAACCTCTGACTGCCCTTGAGAACATTTCCTGGGGTGTTTCCAATGACAACAGCTCCCTCTGCTGTACAGTTACTGAAACGTCAAGAAAAAAACACTAAAGTGACCCGTGGAACGGGTCAAAGATGACAGGAACATCTTTAGATCTGTAAGATCTGTGTTGTCACAAGTTCCCAGGAATAATAATAATAATAACCTGCCTAATTTTTCTGGCTGATTCTGTTCAGACAGACAGAATTGTAATGTTAAATGTAATTTATGTATAAAGTGATTTGAGAAATGTGTATTTATTAAGGTTGCTATGCATCGTGGGTCCAGGATTTGACTTTGCACACTGTTGTACTGTATGTTTTATGCCATGTGACCTCGTAGGGGCTGAAAATTCAGTGGTCAATCCAAACAGAGGTGCAATATTCCAGGAGTCGGCCCAGCATGTTGGCCCAGCAGAGTAACTTTGGCTAACTATCATTGTGTTACTATTGTCATTCCTTTTTGACCTAAGTGCACATAACAAATGGATTTTTCATTTCATACCCAACATGTCATGTTCCCAACATTTTTAGGGAGTATATCTCACTAAGCATGTTTATTTAGATTGTGTGTGTGTCTAAAACACAAGTTCTACAGTATTACTAAAGAATCACTTGAAACCCAGTTATGTTGCAGTGACTATAGTAAAAACTGATGCAAGCCATGCATGCTAACATGCAGAAGTGCCTTCTGCTGTTGTTGGTCGGGGACCAAATGGAAAAAAAACTGCTGTCTCTTTTGTATAGGGATTTCTGTTTAAACAGATTCATTTTAATGGTTACACATGCTTTAATACCTACTGTCATGTTTTTGTTTTGTTTTCATAAGAGATGTAATGCATTGTAGATCTGACAATCAGTAGTGTGTTACTTTTCAAAACCTACTTGTTGTTATTTATTTTTGTGTTTTATGTGAAGTATAACAAGCTGTAAAGCAGAAGTGACCTTGATAAATTCTTTATGCAAATCACCGTCGACCTTAAAATAAAGTTGTTCAACTTCCTACTTTGTCTTGCGTATTTTCCGACAGTCATCAGAATTAAGCTAGAACTAAATAACAGCGTGTGTTTTTGTTTTCAAACGTCACATTTGTTTGTCCGTTTAATGTGTTTAGAAGATGATGTTGTGTTTGTGCTGAAGATCTTAAAAGATTCATTGAACTTAAAATTCAAATTAAATAGCTTATTTCAACATTTCATGGACTTCAATTCATCAAATACTTATTTGATATGCTACTTTAATATAAATGATGATTAGTTACATGATTAATGTTAAGAAAGCTTCATTAATTGTGTATTGAGTGGGTGTGAACATTTCCTGCAGGTTGTGGTGATCTTCATAAACAGAACTGAGATGCTGATCTTATCACTTCAGCTCTGCTATCAGAGGAATGAGCTAATCAGGTAAGAGCAGAATGCTCTGCAAACACATTACTGACAGATTTTTAAGCCGTTAAATAGGCAAATTTGTCAAAATTAGGTCCTTAGAAACTGGCTTGAACTTGGTCAGTCATCCTTAAAGATATTTATCTTTAATTTGCAAATGTTTATAAAATTTCTATATAGACATTATCTTGTTTTTTCAAATTATGATCTATTGATATGGTTTTGTGTTTCAGAATGAATGGAATGCTGTTCTTCTTAGTTTTCCTGGTTGTGTTGTTCCTTATCAGTTATGGAAACATTACGTCGTCCACACAATCTGCAATTTTAGAACCAACAACCTGCAAATTCAGAATTGATGTGTCGGATCACAATCTCACCGAGGTTCCCTCTTATCTGCCCAAAAACAGGATTTGTCCTACAACAATATCCAGAACCTTTTGAGCAGATCTCTGGCGTTCTTGCCGTTCCTCTGCATCTTAAAGATCCCATAATGGCCTACAATTTATTTCACCAACAGCTTTCCATAAGAACACTAAACTACAGGAACTTCTCCTTTAAAAACTGACCGTTATTCCTGGGATACAGCCACTGCCTCCCCTGAGAAGTTTGGACCTATCAGAGAACCTTTATCAGAATTATGCCTTCGGAAAATCATATGAAGGAATGCAGAGCTTAGCTCTCCTCTCTCTGGGGAGTCCACATGCGTCTGCGATTAATCTGTCTAACTTCAGCCCTCCCAAAAACCTTCCTCTGAGAAAACTAACGCTTGGAGTAGGCCAGGAGTTGACTGGATACCAAACTGGTTCCTTTTTCCCAACTTTCACACTTAAAGGAGCTCAAACTCAAAATGACCTTTTGTCATGGTCCCAAACTTTTTCTAGAATACTTGCAGATTTGAACAAGACAACAGTGGAGAATGTTACACTTGTGTACTTTCTTCCTGAATATTGCTACGTGCTGGATGACCTCACTGACGGGCTCAAGCACATGCAACTGAGAGATGTCACCTTTGAGGACACCTATTTTAATAGCTTGGTATTATCAAAGTTACTAACAAACATCATCCAGTCTCCAGTTTTATGTTTGCCCATTTTAAATATGACGTATTCCCAGGACACACCAGTTCTTGAGGTCCTCGGTGTTCCAGATGAAAGTAAAACCGGGAGTCTCCGAATGCTAACGTTTGACAAAATGCATAACAAAAACTACATGTACCCAATGTTCGCATCAATGGATCCCTTTTCTCTGGTGTCCAAAAGTT
>JAZGTJ010002635.1:0-40836 GCA_036877575.1 Botia almorhae
AGTAGCGAGGAAATTTAACGACTGGACTTGTTGCACAGGTGGCATCCTATCACAGTACCACGCTGGAATTCACTGAGCTCCTAAGAGCGGCCCATTCTTTCACAAATGTTTGTAAAAGCAGTCTGCATGCCATTTTATATACCTGTGGCCATGGAAGTGATTGGAACACCTAAATTCAATTATTCAGATGGGTGAGTGAATACTTTTGGCAATATAGTGTATGTAAATAAATAAATAAATAAATAAATAAATAAATATATATAATTCATATATAAACCTTAAATTCAACAAATCTATTGCTGCCAAGCAGATAGAACATTAAATACAGTAATATATGTACTATATATACTGCGCTTAAATTTAAAAGAAAAATCTGTACAGGGATGAAACAACAACTGCCACTCCACCCAAACACTTATTAGAGATGGAAGCTGATTGGCCAAATCAATGACCTTGATATCTTGAAAAGCATGCAGAAAAGCTCCTTGTGCCCAGTGTCTGAATGATTAAGTCAACTTCATCAGCTGCACAGCTGGAGTATTAAAACCGATTGTGCCATAAAGTTTATTTACAGAGCGCTGGGTTAACGCCAGTCATTAACGGAAAATCAAATTCAGCCTTAGTTTTACATCAGCTTTGAGAGCACTTATCAGCCGAGCTCTGGGTCTACCCCTTGCACAAGGTGTGCTTTAATGAATAACTTTGCCAATAAGCATAAAATACAGTCCTGTGCCAATCTGCGATAATCATTTAGGGTCTATAAGATGTTGTGTCAAAGAACAGTGAGTTCTTTACATTTCACTTCCATCTGCTTTTGCTGTTTGTGACCTAAGACCAGCAAGCTTTGGTCAAGTATTTTCTTTAAAAACACGAAGGCTTTGATGTATTTTAAAAAGCCAGCATCCTTCATTCAATTGCACATTCAATTGCATATACAGACTGGCTGGTCTGTTCAAGAAGTAAAGCTCTTTTTTATCCTTTTTCTGTTAAAACACTGTTGATAAAAAGAAATGATTTGGATACATTTAAACATGGAAACATAAATCTTGACCTCTGCTCGAAGCCGTGACTTCCTTTCTTTGTTTCTACAGAGCCATTGCGGAAAAAAACACTTTTCCATTCCGTCAACTCCTCCATGTTTTTCCAATGCCCTTATCTTTGCCTCTCTCTTTTAACTAAGGCCATATATCACTACATCAATTCTGAGCAGGTTGCCATGCAACACAAAGGCAAGGAGGTTTCCTGTATATATACGGCTTACAGAAACAGGCAATGAACTGCAGATGCAGATTCTTATGCCATTCTAAAATGAATAATGATCTGTGGCTTTTTTGTGTAAGGTCTGCTAAATGAACAATGATGAAAGTGATAATATGATGTGAGGGTATCACTTCCTTTATATTTAACTATATATTTTTACTGGGTAGATGTTTTCTTATTATAGTGACTTTCTGTGATTTAACATTTATTGCTCAATAACAAGTTAAGAAATATTTAAATTATGTATCGAGACTAAATCTAAATGCAATTAAGAATCTTCTGACATACTGATTGTAGTGCTACAAGTAGGAAAGTGTTTGGTTAGAACTTCGTAGTTGACATGGTTAGTATTGAGGTGAATTTTTTACTTTAGGAAGCAGAGGGTCTGCAAGCTATGCATTACTTTGTCAGTTTACCTTTCTTTCCATTTTTTTGTATTGTACTCACCAAAGAAATTTCCACAGTGGTAATAGGAGTTGACCTGACAGAGAACTCTATATGGGGTAACTGGGTTAGTAGTATGTGTGAATATTATGCTTCTTGCTCAGTTCCTGGATTTAATATTTGCTCTCTTGATGCAAATGTCAACAGCAGGGGTATTCAGCCGTGGGCCCACGACCCACTGAGGGGGTCCGTCGCAATAATAGAGGGGATCTGCCAATTATTGGTAGATCTCAAACATACATTTTGTGAAAAAAATAAGAATTTTAATGGCTTTGCAAGGGAAACATCATAACTAAGCATGTAAATACTTTTATAAATCCATACATATCATTATAGTGCAGACTTATAATGTAACACCCTTAACAGTAACAGGTGGTGCCAGCTCCATCATTCTGTGCTTGTCATTTTTAATTGTGATAAAGCCCTATTTTAGTTAATGAATGCAACTAGCTCAAAAATAAGATAATATTTTATCCTTATTTAAAGATCATAAACAAGCCATCTCTAAAATATGATAAAGAATTCAAGCACTGGAAATGTTTATCTCCTGAACTACTTTGCAATGTAACTTGTCACATGCTGCTAAGAACTATTCATCCCGGTCATTATTCATGATTTTTTATATGCAAAATTATATGATTGTGCATGCTGGGTAAAATCTCCTGACACTTACAAACAACTCAAACAACTCACAAACAACTGACAGAACTCTGTTCTGTCAGCGTACGTATACTTTTCTTGATTTTGTTTGTTTATTTATTTTGATTATTTATTTATTAGATTTAGTGTTCCCTAGAATGTGGAAAAGTCAGTCTTTGTTGTCATTTAATAATAAGCAAATATACTTTCTTTGCCTTCAAAGTTAATAGAACAGTCTGAATAAATCAAATATGAAGCTAGCTCTGATTTACGGTCCTTTCCTAAACACACTGTACACACTGAAACAGCTTACATTGCAGAGTTTCTGTCAGTACAGTGAACCAGGTGGCTGTCCTGGGTTGTCCAATCAAAAGGCTGCAGGGGACGATGCTGTATTTTCTCTCAGTGCAGTACTCTTTCCTGGGGAATTAGAAGCAGATTTTAGTCTTTTTTATTCTACACATGGTGGGAAAGTCATTGTCTCTCACTGAAGATGCTTGTATGGCCGTACAGCGTGGGCTGGAGTCAGGGGTATGATGTAAAGAAGTTTAATAAACAGATATATTTATCTGTCTTTTAACTTGTGCACTGTGTGACCAGGGATGGCACATGGATTTTCATCCAGGCCACACTGTTCCTCCTACTGTTTTCTCCTCTAGACAGTTTTACTTTATTCTTGTTTGTTATTTGAACATTGACTCAACTTGATTCATCCCTGTTCTCTGTGTGAGCTTTTCCTGCTTGTTTGTTTACCCTCAATAAGAGAACCAAAAAGGTGTTTTTCTTTTTTGGAAGCAGTGAGAAATAATACTAATTAATGTCAATTCATCCTTTTTACACAGTAGATAGTAGCCCTAAACCCTGCTGGTAAAAACGTAAATGTCTTTCTTACAAAAAACATTTACATATTTATAAATTATCAAGGGATGCAAATATCCTTCTTAGGGTCATTATTTTCTTAACCTTATTGACATTTTACACTTCTTTTCGAAACTGCCTACTACACTTGCTTCAGTTACATTTTACCTTAACTTTATAATTTAATTCAAAATATACTTCAAATGTTAGTGTATAATATCACACTGTGAGTCGGGTATGGGGAAGTATTTGCATGTTTCATGGATTTATTTAGATTGTGTTTCTTAAAATCAAATATTACCTAGTAATTTTTACTCAGTAACTTCACTGACCATCTGATGCAACTGGGAAGCACCTTATTTGTCTTACAAGCTGTAATCTGATTGGCTGACTTTATAGAACATCCAGAAGCACAGTTTTTTTTCTGTCTGCCTGGAAACAAAGCCATGTTTATAAGATACGGAACTGTTACAAGTTCTTTGATGAAGAAGTAATCACTGGATTTGCCAAGGGTTTGTGGCATCGGTTTTCAAGTTAACTACATACAGAATCTGGTTTATTTTGCTTTGTTTTGAGTTATGTCTGTGAAATAGTCTGTATTTATTCCTTTGGACAAGCAGACATTCAGATCTACTTTTTAAGAAGTCCATTCCACTATCCATTTCAGGATATTTATGGATAATTGAATGGCTATAGACTATATCCCCACCAAATAGAGGCAGCACTGTCCAGTAAGTAACCATAAAGACAAGGACAGTCTATTTCTTTCTCATGTAAGTAGATATGTCTGGGTTGCTTGATGAGAATACAGTGCAAAAACAGTGCAATACACTGTGCAAGAATCAAACATATTAAAAGCTTTACCAGAAAAGTCTTTCAGATGTTTATTTATATCTTTTGCTGTAGTGTATTTGTAGGAAATATCAATATAGATGTTCAAACATTCTTTGCCATTATCTGTAATAATCAGATTTTTGTATGAACAAGGGGTTCTGTAACAGACGGTGTGGCCTACAGACAGATCTGATCTCAACATATGTCTGTAAAATAGTTGCATTTATTCCTTGGATAGGCAGATATTCAGATCCACAGAGTTTAGACCCCTTATAATACTAATTGTTTTGTTGTGTTTTATATAACCACACACATTCTTGGCTAAATTAAGCTGCAATATGGATCAGACCTTTAGCTGTTAGGTCAAATATCTGGATGAATCTGCTGACAGTGACCCATGGACATGCATGCAAAACATGAGATGATGTTATGTTATGTTAACTACATGCACAGTCTTTGTTTTGAAACATTTTGCTCCTCAGTAACAAAACATACTGGCAGGACTAGCTTGGCATGTCTTCATGTTCTACTGTTATTATAGTAAGCCACAACCACAGCCATTTATTCTCATGATGGTGAATATCGATTAAAGAAGGGATGGAGTGAGACTGATGGCCATTCTCATGTCAAAGCCCTTGGCCTGACTCTGCAAGCAGTGCAATAACACCAATAGTCCAGTTTATCAAAGCACCCTCCCCCTTCATATCATGGCCTGTTTATCACCTTGGCCAGCCTCATAAAGACAGAACTTCATCCTCTCTTTCCTCAGCCTGCTCAGTTCACTGACCCTCAGCTCTTTCTGACAATCACACACAGTTATAGACACATTTAAATAAGGAGCTTTAAAACAGCACAGGCAAGCAGTCGATTGATGTTGTGCCATGTGCATAACAAGAATACATCTATTTACATATGGCAGTAAATATAGCACCTCACTTTTGTGAATGTGGAGATATAAAAAAAAAGCGGAGTAAATGTTTATTACTGTACAGATTAAAGGAATAAAATATTTGTTACTTAATGAGCCACGAGAGACTGTGAACTGCAGTGTGTTTAACACTTCTGTGCCTAAGAAAACCCCTTTATTGTGGTACAATCAATAGTAAATAATCAGTTGTAAATAATCATGTATTTTTTAAAAAGCTGACATTTTCTGCTGTATGTGGTATATGTAAAACAAAACAGCATTTTGTTTGTAATAAGATAGCATATTTAAAACCGCAGGACTTTTTAAAATTAATTTGGTAAGTTTTGCAGATAAATGCAACTATAAACAATGGTGCAAAACTTTAAAACAATGGTAACTTAAAATATACACTTTCTCTGATGTTGATAAATAAGCCCACGGACGCATTGTGTCAACTACGCATATAACACCATAGAATTTTAGTCTCTACAAAAGGTATCTTGTCTGTTCAGGTTTACAGTTTGACATATTTGGTTTTATTTGGGTCAAGTAATCCATCTTGAAAGTTCTTAATTCTGGGCGTCTGGCAGGGATGTAGAAAATCAATTGCTTTTTTTAAGAAGTCAATTCCACCATCCATTTCAGGATATTTGTAAATAATTGAATGGCCATAGACTATTTCCCCACCAAATAGAGGCAGCACTGTCCAGTAAGTAACCATATAGAGAAGGACAGTCTATTTGGTTTCTTTCTCATGTAAGTAGATATGTCTGTGTTGCTTGATGAGAATACAGTACTGTGCAAGAATCCAAGATTTTAAGAGCTTTACCAGAAAAGTCTTTCAGATTCAAAACATTCTTTGCCATTATCTGTAATAATCAGATTTTTGTATGAACAAGGGGTTCTACAACAAACGGTGTGGCCTACAGACAGATCTGATCTCAGCATATCCGAGTCTGTCTGGGATTACATGAAAAGACTGAGCTGAGACAGCCTCCATTAGAACTATGGCAACATCTCCAAGAGGCTTTGAACAACCCTACACAAGGGTGGTAACAACCCAAGGTGGTAACACAAAATATCGATTTAATTTAGTTTACATATAAATAAATCTATTCATGGGATTATTTTTGAAAACATCCTACTTTACAGCATTTTTTAAAATGCTTAATTTTTAATAGTAGTGTAGTAGTAAACGTATGCAGAGCAAAATATGGCTAATTGACAAAGGTAAAACTTAAGTTGTTAGCTCATTTCCTTCTACAATGTAAAACAGTAGTAATAAGTAATAAATAGGTGTATACTTTTGACTGATAGTGTTTGGACATATTTTTCAAATTATATCCACAGTTGGGAAAAAAGCATATTATCACTGTATTTCACTGTAATTGCTAAGTTATCTTTCAAATATAAAGCAGCTTCATGTGATAGCTGTTTGTGCTGCATTGACAGACTAATACCCATAGATTGCAAGTTCATACCCCTCAGAAGATTAAACAGGTATGCACTGCCCATCTCCACAAATCAATAGAACTCTGTTAAAAATGTATGATTGCATTGATCAATAGTAGGAGATGAGAAGAGGTGAGACGACACTTTCATGCAGGATGCATCATCAATACCTGAGACTAAGTTTAATTTCATGAATATGTATAAACATAAATCAACAGGGTAACTCGTTATTTTTATTTGCGCAAAGCCTTCATATGCATTTTGAATCGTCAGAGACACAAACAGGCAAGGTAAAATAAACGAATACATAGGGGTGGCGTTCTGGTGCGGGCTTTCTATCTCAGTTCTTGTATGACATGACTTTGTTTTATGACTTTTCATGAAATGAAAGAAACATATTGTTTAAACATAGTGTTGCAACATTTTACTTTACCAAAATAAAGAATGAATACATTCAATCACAATCTCACGGTATTAAAGATGAAGTGTTATGCACAGGCAATTTAAGACAATATTGGCTGTTTGGACAGAAATGCTAAGCTAAACTGTCAACTGTTTACCTTCTCTCTTCACTGTTCTCACATGTCAAACAATACAATACTCAATACATAAAATATTAACATAAAATAGACAGAAAATGCTGTACTTATTGAAACAACCATTTCGCTATTTACCTATGTAAAATCACCGTATACATTCAGCTCTGCTGTGTGGAAAACATAATATGATCATCCCGACCAATACCACCCACCAACCCTCCCCCCAAAGTATTTCTCCTCTAATCTATGCAAATCCAATACGTGACGTGTTTTGATCTCAAAAAGGTGAATTTTCACAGAAGGGTGAGCAGTTTGCATCTACGAATGTTATGTTATGATTATTTTGTGCATACAAGTATTACATCCTAGAGGATATTTATGGCTGAAGGAGCTTATGGCACAATGATGATTAATGACCATGCCATTGTTTACTACAAGTACACCTACAGGAGAACACATACAGTGGAACACATACATAACCATTCAGCTTCAGCAAACCAACACACAACTACACACACTCATCCCCAATCATCCCACAGACAGTATGGGCCACTTAAAAAAACATTGAAAAACAAGAAAAAAATGGCAACATACAACGTGACTTTTTAAAGAGCCAACCAGCTTTTTAATAGCATTTTTTTACAGCAGAACAAAAAAAGCTAAATTTATGATACTGTTGTTGTCAGATGTTATTACTGAACTACAAACTGATATAAACAGTTTGTCGTTTTTTGAAGATTTTAGTCTTTCCTCACACAAGTGAATATAAGCTGTATTTAATTTACTTTTTTTGCTGTTACCTGCAAACAAAATACCAACTGAAGTCCCTTGAATATGGAAGGAACTGCTGGATGACTGTGTACTATTGTCATTGATCTCATATGGTCCTACTTTGAATGCTGTTATCTTATTGGCGCATTAGATTTAAGGGCTGAACATTTATATAGATACTCTGTCAGAGTTCATTAATCAACATTAAAATGAGTCACGTGAAGAAGTGTTACCTGATAGCATATGCAAAATGAAATATAAATAAAAAATATACATAAACAAAAATATAAATAATAAAATGAAACATAACATGAAATACATACATACATAAAACATACATAAAATCTTTTTTGCAAGTTTTAAAACTTTAAAAATGACATTGGGGCCATATTAATTTAGCTTTAACAGATGGGTACTCAATGAGAATCCTAAACATTAGCTGCCTTCACAAATATCCATCTATCCTATAAGACTGCTGTGCCATAATTATACGCTCTGAGTGAGCGCTGCACTATTTTTGGGGTGAGCTAATAAGTACCACATTAGTAATGATCCATTTACTACCAGACAAGCAAATGTTGCTGCGCTAATAGTTGTTAGCACGTATCTGTAAAATTGTTATTAACTGTTGCTGCTCTACCTTCAGTTTACAGACAGGAACATGCAACAGTGATGGGTTTGTGTATTGTACTTCCACCCTAATAAACTTTATTTAGCCCAAATCAATTATTGTGATGTTTGCTGGTGTGGTCGAATAGTCAGGAAATTGTACAAGCAAATAGATTATTCACTAAGAAAAAGAATAAAACTGAATTTAAAACTGAAACAAATGTTTTTTGGCTATAATATCAAGTCCAAAAAAAGTTTTGGAGTACCATGTAAATGGTATGTGACATGAACACGTGACATCATTCACTACCATGGTATATCATAGAGTACATGGTAAACATCATAGTGTACCATAACATTACCATCTGCTCCTGTAGTTTTGTGGGTAGAGCATGGTGAAACAATGCCAAGGTCATGAGTTTGATTAGCGAACACATGGACTGATAAATATGTATACCCAATTGCACTGCGAGTTGCATTAAGCGTCTGCCAGTTGCTTAAATTTAAATTGCTGTAGCATTGTGACACCTTTTTAGCCTATTTTATCCATAGCCTAGTTCCCTTTCAATAATGAATAAAGTTAATGGTGTTTTATTGGCATGCCTGTGGGATGACTGCTTATTTCTCCTTAAGACAAAGAAGTTGATGACACAGTCTACATGTGCCCTAAATATACTTGCACGTGTACCTGATGTGCATCAAGCACTGCTGTCTCATGTCTAATCATGCCAATTAGATTACCATGATTAGACATGAGATTCAGACACTGGTCAAACCGGAGGTGTTCCCCATAGCATCAAACAAGACAGTGTCTTACTCCCTTTTCTGAGGTTACATACATAACTGAGAGACGTTTCTTGCAGAATAACTACATGACATCATGTGTTATCAGGCATGTAAGGGGTCTTTCTGTCAGGTCATGTTTTACCCTATTTTCCCTCTATTAGACCTGCCACGCCCCTTATGACTGAAACCTGTGTGCGTGTGTGTGTAAGAGTGTTAGCCTGTGGGATCGGCCCCTTATCTGAAAAATGTGACATTTGTCATTTTGACATTCGATGATGCCCTTTGGAATTGTACCATTTCTACCTGCTAGAAGATCTTCATACCCCTGACCCCCTTCTGCCATCCCCTCTAAATCACAAACAAGCCACGACGGCTGGGCTTCGTCCCCATTGCATTTCCGTCCTCTTGGTTTGTGCATGAGGCTGTGCAGACGTTACTGAGAGGTTATGGAAATACCAAGTAACAGAGAGCATTTGTCTTTTCAAGGTTAGCGTGTGAAGTGGATGAGCAGAGTTAGGCATGTCATGTTTGTTTAGACAAGTGTCTACTTCAGCTTCTCCACTGCCTTTATCGAGAATGCACTGTAGAAATGCTTTTGGAGAGAGAGAAAGAAAGAGAGATTGGGATGAAAAAGCAGAGTTGCCCTATGAGGTCATGAATGAAGGGTCTTCATAACAATCCTTCAAAGGACACATTCATTATTAAATGAATAAAACTCTTTTTAGTTGCATTAACCTTAGAAGAATGCATAATATTTAACAATTACACTGGGCTACTATTCACATATTATCTCTGAGATTTGAAGTGACCATGAAATGAGCTTTAATTACCAGCTTGTTTTTGTGTGTGTTTTTTAGAAGCACTTTTAAATTCTTCGGCCTCTAAAAGGGATGAAAATGAATTATCTTGCTGCTTAATTTCATTCTGTTCTCACAGGTTTATCTATTGCTTTTTCTATATGCACACATTGTTCAGTGTGGATCAATGAAACCATCATACATATTAAACTTGAGGAGTCACAAAGAATGGCTATATATGTGAGAAGTGGTTAACAGTGTTTAGTTGTATTAGCCTTCACCCAGCTGCACAGAAGCGCATTTTAGGTGATTAATCAATTCCAAGAGCAAAAGCATGTAATTAGTAAGTCTCTTTTGTTTTAAGAGGATGACCTTGTAATGCATGTTTACAAGCAAACAGTCTCAGAGGGGACAATGGTGGATTTAAAACAGTTTAATGTGGAGGAAAGTCATTGTGTAGGTTTTGTGTATCTGGGGGTTTATGTTAGAAACATGCAAAACAACGTATTTTCAAAATTGCCTTATCAGTGGCTTGACTAAATGAAAAAAAACAACTAATTTATCTTTAGGAAGCTTTAATCACGATTGCTGAGACATGTTTCTTAGGGGTCATTCACATAGCATATGTGCTTGTGTTGCACAACAGAATGGAACAGAATGCGAGGCTAAAAATATGTTTTTGTCAAGACACAATGTCCATCTGGGGACAGATTTAATAATGCAACTTTTCAGAGACAGTTTTATCATGCAAACAGTCTAACATTTAAATAATATCACTGGCAAACAAAATACCATAAAACAAAATTGAAACTAGTCAATCATTTTAATTGCTGGATGACTAGTTGATCATTGTAACACTTTCTTATTTTGTGTGTGTATATATATCCATACACCTCGCTTCACACTGGCATATGTAGAGAATATCTACTATAACAGTGTGTTCCTAAAAGTCTTTTCAGGATGCACACATATTCTTTGCCTAATTAATCATTTGCAGCATATAATTTCCTCTTCCTAGTATCTGCATAATGTTGATAGTAGGTTTTCTTTTTTCTGTGAGATCTTAGATTGATAAGTGCTAAGAGAGATAGTGAGAGAGAGAGACAGATGCCGAGACAGAGAGAATTTGGCAGGCCTGTTTGTTTGCCCTTGCCCAAGTCAAGTCTTGTGTTTACAGCCACTGCTGATCCACTCCACAACACTGCATAGATGAGCGATATGAGACTCATTAGCCCTGATTGCATTTATCCACTTTTGTGCTCCACTGGCCGGTGACAGCTCAGACTAGTGATTGATAGAAATACAACAGGGGTCAAAAGCAGAGAAATTAGACCCAGTTGAGTGAAGGGTGTAAACGTTTTGTCAGTCAGCTACGGTATATTATGTGGGTATTGGACTGTGTTTGTGTCGTGTACAACGCTTGTCACTTACACGCATTTCATCCAACTGACCCCCCTGTCTGCAGCCACAATGTAGCCTAGTTATAATGTAAATTAAAGCTGCAACCTGTAATGTTATTCCAATATTAGTTAATGAGCAAGTAAATAAGACATCAGTCTGCTTACCTAACACAGAATATAAATGTTAAGCTTATAATAGTAAATTAAAAGTTGAGCTGTTGTGTCTGTTTTCACAGAAAATGTAGGTTATTTGTCTGTGCAGTTATATCACATGTGTAAACAAAAAAGATGACCCATCTGCTGAGGATGAGGGTGTTTGTAGTTTGTTTGTTGTATTCTTACAGCAGTTGCTTAAAAATGAACTTGTAGAGAAAATAACGTAAAGAAAATAACTCCTCAAAAAAATTAAAATTTTATGTCTTAAACAGAGATGGAGAGGCTAAGGGTACTATATATTTAAACTTAGGTGATGTCCCTACGTATAGAGTTAATATTTATGGAATTCTCAAAATGGGTGTTGTGGCTGGAATACAATATCAGATCAGTAAGTTCATGTTTTTGCATAACAGACTTTAATTCTTTAAACATATGATAAGAGAACATTATGTTAATATCTGGATGATTGAATTACATTATTCGGGTTGTACTGTAAGTAGTTCTCCAGCATTAACAACCAATTTAAATGCAACATATTCCTCAAGGCTGCATGTGTGTGTCATGGTGTCACTGGCTCCATGGAGAACATAACTGGTAAAATAAATTCACCACCACGCTCTATGGATGTAACAGTTCCCGGACTCTTATTTTGTAGTTTCCTGTTTTGTTCCGGTTTTTCCTTATTTGGTTTATTTTTGCTGTTTTGTTAGTTCATTACAATTACCTGTTTCTCATTCATTTGTACTCTAGGTTTTCCTGTTTCCTGTTTCCTGCCTTGGTTGTCCGTTATTGTGAATTGTTGTGGTTTATTGTGAATGTTTATAGATGACTAACGCTCCTGTACGGTTAATGTTTCTACGCCTTCACTTTGGATTACCGCTTAGTGTTTGTATGTATGTTTGTGTAATTAAATACCTTTCTGTTCCATATTCCTCGCTCCGCTCCTTAGTCCGTTTCCCTTCATCTCCGCATACACACTATTCCGTTACAAAGTAGTGGATTTGAAAGGTTTTACTGTGTTATTATAATAAGCACTTGTGCTTGCCAGATTTCAACATGATAGCATACAGTATAAATTAAAATAAATGCAGTAAAATACAGTATAAATTACATATAAAAATAAATTAAAATACAGTATAAATTCAAATAAATAATTTTTGTATTGAATTGAATATCGCTCCTGAATAATTTTAATTCAGGTTTCTGTTCAATTCTATTCACACATTACATTATCATTTATCTGCCATACATCCTGTTTTTGTGTATATATGCTCAAATGAAATTTAAACGAACATTTGCATGTGGTTTTGTTTTCAAATTTGAAGCCTGCTTATTGGCTCAATAGTATACATCATACAGTTTTAGCTGTTACACTAGAGCAGAGCTCACAAGAACCACCAATTCCTATGCAAAATGGATCTCCATTTCTAAAAATAACTTCTCTTAACTTCCCTTACCTACATCCAAACGTTTTACTTTCACATAATTAGAGCAAAATGATTCTGGGGGAATCTGTATGTGGAGAGTAAGTGGTCAGGGTATTTCAGTATGAAACTCGATTAAAAGTGGGGATGTATATTACATTACATTGCAATCACTGCAGCAACACCTCATGGTTATCAGGCACTTGAATAGGCTCCAGCATTGAAGCTCTGGGCTGGAAACGCATCTTTTCATGTTAGTCTGGATCAGTCAGTACTGCATGTGGAACCTCGTATGAATGTTGTCATGTCAGGCAGAATGTAAAGGGCAAGTGACAGAGCCGTGGTAAAAAAACTCCAGTCTTATGCTGTTATCAAGATAAGAGACCTGGAAACATATGCATGGATGGCGGACAGAACCGTACTCTGCTCTCTGCCATTAATTATGGAACAGACAGCGCTGGTGTGTGCAGACAGACTGTGCTTTAAGCAGGTAGAATGAGTTGTCAGTCTCTTGGCTGCACATTACCCAAACCCTGGGCAGCACTGACAATTCTCAAGATTTCATAAAAAAGCACTTTCCACTGACTTTAACAAGGAGGTTATAAAGCAAGTAGAAAATTGCTGCTTAGATACTGCATGATCAGGGTTCGCAAAGGGGCAATGTGACTGATGCTTATGGGGTGGTTTTTAACGCTGTGTTTTGTCTTGTGCTCTCTCTGGTGCATTTTCTCATTTGGTCTTTGATGAGCGTCTGTGTGTTTTGAAAGTACATTCTGTCTTCACACCTCTTAAATATGAAGTTTTATAAAGTATTTGACAGTGGCTAGTATTTTACCTCAGCTTGTGTAACCTGAGGCTTACCTGTGACAATTGCAGTAATTTATCCTAGGAGAACACCTTTTACACCCCTGCAGGCTTTGTTTTTCTGCCGGGGTGACTGGAGGCAGCATGTGATGGATTTTAGGGCATCTTCTCTCTTGTGCTCTAACTTAGTTTATCTCTCTGGATGATAGCTGGTATTCAAAACCAATCTCTCACATCAGTGATCTGTGGTCTGCTCCATTTAATCTGTGTCTTTGGATCCACTATATGGACAAAAGTATGTAGACGCGCTTCTTATTTACGGGTTTGGCTAGGTCAGCTACACCCGTTACTAACAGGTAAATATGGCTATCAAGCACACAGCCATGCAGTGTCCATAGACAAACATTTTTAGTTCTGACAATTCTCTGCAATACACACATTGTGAGGTCCCTAAAGAAATGGTTTAGTCAGTCTGGTGTGTACGAGCTTCTCTAGCTTTCACAAAGCCCAGACCTTAACCCCTTTGAAATTGGTACATCAGCTGACAGCCAGGCTGCATTGTACTATATCACTGATGCTCTTCTGAATAAGAGCAAATCTCTGCAGCCATGTTCCAACATCTAGTGGAAAGCTTTCCCAGAAGTGTGAAAGCTGTTATAGCAACAAAGACAGAACCTGCTTCCCATGAGCGCCTATGGTTTTCAAATGACACATAAAAAACATATGCTACATTATGTGCATATGTTGCTGCATATACTGCATATATGTGTGCATATGTGTGCGGTCACGTTGTCCACATACCTTTGACCATTGAGTGTTTTTCTGTCAAACCATTGGCTAATATATGCCACACTGTGCATTTGTGATGTAAACTAAACAGCTCAAGTAGGGTGTTTTTCCAGTAAGATTTTCATACAGCTAAGTATGGTGGTAATATTCTTTCTCCCCCAACAAGGATGTGTTGAAATACTAGCAGTTTGGTTATGAGGGAGAGAGAGAGAAAGAGCAGATGATGTTGCCAGAGCAGATTACACCGGGCTTTGCTTGGAGTGTCTCTGTGAGCATCTCTTTGAAGGTTGTAATCCGTAGATTTGGTCTCGGATGTGGGAGATGAATGAGGAGAACGCAAATTAAACTCTGGGAGGAGCATATAACAGGTTGACCTGCCTCCAGAGCTCAGTCTGAGAGATGCAGACATTGCTTAAAGGAAGATTTGAAGGATGCCACCCACGCATGGATATTTGTTTGATGCAATTTAGAAATCTGATTGCCAAAAGCCTAAAGCAAAAAATAAGTTTTTCTTTCTAAATCTTGAAGGCTTTGGTTATTTAAAGGTGCAGTCATTAAAGAAATAAATAGTAGTTTCAAAAGATGTTTAAAATCATGTACTCACATAAGTTAAAGACTTCAGTCTTATCAACCACCACAAAATACACTAAAATGTGTATTATGAATGTACCTTCAGGATTTAAATATTTAGTATAATGTAAAATTAAACTAATAATGTGTATTAAATTAAAATAAATGTATTAATTTTTTGCTTTTGTGGTTTGGTGGTGACAAAGCTATCTTTGAAAATATGTAATGATGAACATACAATTTTAAATACAGTCCAGCATGGCAGATCTCCAATTTGTCTTCATATACTACAGCACAATAAATATAAACCATTGGCCACATATGCATGCATTTATCCTCTCTCCAGTTACAACTGCTGTACAAATGTAAGTCTAGCTAAAGAGGAGCATGTGCCACTTTTTATTGTGTCTACATTTCCCTACTTCTCTTTGCATAAATTAGTGATGTTTCTCTCTACCCCTCCATTACACATGCACGTCCTCTCATCTCATGCTTTTTTTGTAAACACTTTCACACTGTCTAGTCTCTGTGCTCTTGCTGAAAGCAACATAAGCAGTACTGCAGGGTCAGGGGTTGGATCACTTTCCCTCTGGAGATGTGATCCAATGGTAATTCTATGATGCAAATGTCACAAGCCATCTCTTCATCACAACGTTCCAGAGTGATGAAATATGACTGAACAGCTTCTGCCCTGATATGCTATGCAGGAGATGATAGCAGGAAATTAACACACAAAACCGGGTAACCTTGGGAAGAGGAATGAATCTATCCTCAGCGCATGCTGGATATAGTAGCTTGTGTATGCATGTGTTCTCCTGCTAAAAGCTCTGCTGAATGTTGGCTGTTTCTCCTGGATTCATTCCCAGTGTGGTGTCTTAAAAAGAGGTTTGAGGATTTCTTTCTCCATGTAAAGCGTCCTTCCAAGAACTCCAAAAGCTTCCATAAAACTCTCCCGCTACCTCCACACTCCCTCCATACTGCTCTGATAGTGTGAATCCATCCTCAGGTCTGCAGATATTATCCTCACTGCTGTAGTAAAGCTGTTTATAGCTTTAATAAAGTAATTCTGCCATTATTTACTTGTGGTGTACCAAACCTATTTTTCAGTTTCTACACATAATAACATATAAGTGAAGTAGATTGCTGCAGTTTAAATCTGAACTCAAACAGGGCTTAATACAAGTTTCAGTGGAGATGAAGATAATGACGTATATTTCAGTCACACTAAGCTATTGTATGGCTCCTGAAAACTTTAAAAGCACACAAGTCATAAACTATTTTTATGGTCTTTTTAAGATGGTGTAATTTTTTTAAGCTTGACTGGCCCTGTGTTCCACTGAAAAGCTAACAGTGTCCATGAGGCAAATTAATAATGACAATTAAAATGATACAATATGTGCAATGCAATAAACAAGAAAGAAAGAAAGAATGAATGAATGAATGAATGAATGAATGAATGAATGAATGAACGAATGAAAGAAAGAAAGAAAGAAAGAAAGGAAGAAAGAATGAAAGAAAGAAAGAACAATAAACCCTTTTTAAATTTACTGCTTGCTGTGAGGCCTTTATATTTTATATTTACAAACCTTACAAAATGGCTTTCAGAAATGCTTGTATGTAATGGTAGGCAAACTAAACATGAGATGACCTCAATCTCTACTGTATGCTCCTCATGTATAGAAGCAATGACTGTGGGGCTCTACAAAAGAATGAATGTGAGAAAGAGAGAGACATCATTAATTATTGATCCCCCATCACTGCTGGAGAGGTAACGTGACTTGAAGAAAAAAGCTGTATTAATTTTAATGCTCTTCAATCTGAAGCCTAGATTGAAAGAAGGGAACCTGTATTGAGCGGCAGTAAACTTTGTTGTGTGGGGAATATCGACATGAAATGTAATAAAAGGGTTTGTGATTTATTACTGGCCTGGTCTATTGAGAACGTCTTTTGTGGGCTGTGCGGGGACAAAAAGCTAAAAAGAAGATACAAACAGTCTCTGTGTTCTCCAAAGGACCCCATGGCCTTTCTCTCAAATTCTTTTAATTAGTGCCTGTTTTTTACTGTTGAATTTCAAAGATTCCTCATAGTTATTTATTTAAACAGTGATTATAACATTGAGATGTCAGTAATAACAGGTGTTCAAGAAGGAGCTGTGCTCTGTGAGATGTGCTTAAAAATTATTTTGAAAATGTTTTTATACTTTTGCTAAATAGTCCCTTCTCACTGTTTTAAAGTAACAAGATTAACTGGAGTATATATAAATAATACAAATCTAACAAACCTGCAATAAATAAATGCTTGCTTAATGTTGAGTTTCAAATGAATAGGACCAGGATGCAATTATGAGTCTTTTTTATTTATTATTGTTAGGAAAATACAACAGTTTTTTATATAATGATTTTTATCAGAAATATTCTTAGACCCCTTTTGTTATACCCTCCACATTATATAAAAAATGCCATTCATATGATGAATGAAGCCTTTTCGAATATGTTAATCATTATTCTATGTCATTATTAAAACACAATACACCTTTAATCCCTAATTTAGTATATCAATTATAATTAAGTGCATGACTTTCCCTGGCATACAATTTTTTTTTCCTAATTTTTTTAGATCTTCTATTATTGTTGTTTTCATTCAACATTTTGGGAGTTCCTGAGTCAAGCATCTTTGATCAACTCATTTTTGTCAAATATAGTTAGATAATTTGTCATGTCAAAATGTGCTATGGCATCTGGCTGATATACATGAGTTTAATGTCATCTGTTTTAGGAGGCTGAGTACTTTGTTTAGTGAGATGTCAAAATGCCTAGAAGTGTCCCCTGTGTGTGATATTACTGGATTACCATTTTTTCAAAAAATGGAGCTTTATATCAAGCTTTATACATCAGCTATATGAAACGATCATCCGACCAGAACCATTTTAAACAATTTCTCTCAATAATATGGAGAACTGCACTAAAAGTGCTATTTGGCATGTTGTGTATCATCAAACCCACTCCAACTTGACGCTACAGCTATAAAAATGACCAGCTAAATCATTCACCACTCCAAGCATAGCCAGTTTACCATGAATCCTACAACAGGAAAGTATTCTGCTCAAAGTGGAAGATGATTTTACTGCATACTGAAGTGTACAGGTTTGATTTCTGAACCTTACTGTCCTGCTGCTTTCAACACATAGATATTATTTGCTTGCTTTGTGGATAAGCAGACATATATTCTGACACATTGGACACATCTGCATCACTTCAACACTTGTAATGGGCAAACAACATGACACTGGCCCTAAGAAAAATATTTTTTTTATGCTTAGTAGAAGAAATAAACTATTTTCCATACTATGTTGTTCCTGAATGTTGGCCAAAAATGGGATATTTATTTAGAGATATTTGAAGATATTTGTTCAGACATTTATTTTGGAAAATAAGACACATTCTGATTGGAAAAAAGGTTTTTGTAGTGTAATAGTTGTAAAGAAATTACTACTGTAAAAAGGTTTCTGGTTACTTCCTCTAAAACTTTTGAATAATTTTGCACTTTAGATGCATTAATATTTTAAAGCCTGAGAGGCTATTGGTATAAGTGCTACATTCCAGCCCATCGTTGCAGTTCATACGGTACCAAATGATGTGGGTCCATCTACTATATTTCACTCAGTAATTTTATTCTCACTGTAAGTGATTGCGCATGAACCCCATCAGTGGGATGTGCTGTGGCTGTCTAGGCTAACAGATGAAGAGGCCATACTGGCGTCATACCTCTGAGAGTCCATCAGCTTAATAAAAGTGTCAGGACACTTGATTTGTTATATCTGTTAATAACAGAAGCAAAGGGGTCGACGTGAAAGAGATTAAACAGACGGCTAGAGCCAACACACGGGTGCTGTTGTTGGTCTTCACTCATCCAGGTTGCCAACCATATATACTGCTACCTATTTTCTGTGTATGTCAGACACAAACATTCAATCTCCAGAGATCCATTAATGTGTAGGAGACTTTGGTTCTTATTGTTTTTGTTCTTGACAGAAGCAGTGTTTTGTTTCTGCTTATTATAGATTAAACATGTTTTTCTGTGCCATTACAGTGTCACCAAAAGTGAAGGCAAATACAATGAATTTCAAACAGAATTCCCTCATCTGCCATTTGCTGGCCAAATTCATGTCCTTGGTTAAGCCAATTTTGCTTTGTCAGACTGGTCATAAATTTGGGTATTTGGCTGTTTCCGACATATTTTGGGTGTGAATTCAGTTGTCACTCCTATATATAGCAGATCTAGGTGTGTACAGAATGAATTTAAGCACTCAACTGGAGTGACAAACAGCTAGCTGTATCAGGCAGGACTGCTGTGTTTAATGTACTGCATGTGTGTAATGCATGGTCAATATATATGTGGTATTGTTGCATAAACTGAGCAATGCATGAGCCTGCATGTGCAGCGTAAGCAAATGAGTGGCTTGTTTTGTTAGAGCTTTTAACCTTGCAGTGCTCTTCAAGCCTAGACATTTCTAAAAATATTTTCTGAGCCAATTAAACTCAATTTATTTTGGTGAAAATGAATTGAAAATGATGAGCTGAAAGTGTTTTAACAGAAGGTATGTTATGTATTTGTGGTATGTTTTGTTGCTAAAGGTGTTATGTTATCGACCACAGCATAGAAAATATCTTAGCTACATAAAACAACAACTGAGAAATAATGGAAAAGTGCTTAGCAGTACTCTTTATACCTAATGCTTACTATGAAGTATGTTATCATATTACTTATATATATTCATAGTATAGTATAATAAATTATAGAATTTTAGAATGTACACTGAAGGTCTTCACGACCTTTTGATCATGTCAAGCATAGACTATTGCCATGATGGACAGGCAGTTAGGACCCTGATGAGATTTCTACATTTATTGGCAGAAGGCAAATTGCAACAATTTGCACTTATACATTAAACACACAGGGAATGCATGAATAACACAGCAGTTACTTGGTGGTGGAGTATAAATGTTTTCCTCCACAAATCATGAGGAGATCCGAAGCCATTAGGCTTACTGACGATGGAGCCATAGGAAGCAACGGCTCATTAAGGCAGATTGCAAATGTCATTTTGGTGCTTCCTCTCTAGCCCTGCATTGAGGGATTGCAATGACATTAATTTTGCATAGAGTCTTGCTTTTTGAATTGGAGCCAAGGCACGTGGCACATGACCCAGCGCAAGTGTGATTAAATCACTGGTGAAGCTCTTAGAAGGGAGGTCAACCAAACTGCATTAGCACCAATTCCTCCATCCCTCTCCCCACTCGCTTTACCCCACTTTTCCAGCCAATCGGCAAAAATATAAAAGCTGTCTTTCATCTAAATAACTCTCTCCTTGTTCCATCCCATAGATTGCCTGTTTGTAACTGACTATTTCACCCGGACGCCTCGCAAGCTCAACGCCTACCGCTCTTTTGCCAGTGTAGAACTGTTCCACTTCAACGTGCCTGAAGACACAGTGGTGGCTGTTTGGAACCTCATCACCTTTAAGGAGCAAGGTGGCACCTTTGGGGACAGCTGCCCAGACCGCAATGTGACAGTGTGAGTTGTCTATAAACATCCAAGTTACGTCCATTGAAAGGGTGCAGGCATAAATGCATAATGACGTCAGATATGTCTAATCAGCATTGGAGATGAGAGGCAAAGATATGTAAAGCCAAATGTCAAATGCGTGACTATAATGACCTTTCTGACGCTGACACTGAAAAGCACTTGCTCTTTGCCCTGATAAAATATGTTTTAAACCACATCCAAGGATCATTTCCCAGATGCTGATAATTTTCTGCTCTCTCCATAAAAAGGCATTTATCAAATGCACTGCTGCCAGAATTACAGCATAACTGCACGCTGGAGATTCATAAGCATAAAACACCAAGTGATACAGATATGATTTAAAATCCAAATCTGACGTTTTACCAATTTCACAGGGTCACATTCAGTAGAATTGTTTTAAGAGATCTAATGAATTCTAAATGTCCTCTAAAATTAGGGTGGCGTTATACTTTTATTGATCATAAAAGACTTTCAAGCGATTGAGTCCTTTAGTTATTAGCTCAAGGTTATAAAACAAAAAAACGACCACGTTTGGATTGATGAAAGTGTGGGATGAAACAAAATAATTTACACTTTAAACCCCCATCACACTTTAAGCCCAAGTTAGAAAAACCCAATGCCACATTTCCACGCTTTCTGAACACAGCTGAAATGTTCTGAAATGAGGTGTGAAAACAATAATATCAGCTCTTGTACCACCGAACCATTCAGTAACTTTGTAAGGTGCTTTTAACCTTAATTTTTCTCTGTCCATTTCTTTCAATTCATCCTTGAGTGATCCCAGTACTCCTTTATAGCCAGTACATTGTGTGCTAGCACCAGAGCGTTTGTTAAAGCTGGTCTTGGCTCTTGGGTAATCAAAATGCAGAATACTGTTCACTGAATACTCAGGTTCTCAAATCCCAATGCGCTGGCTGTCATTAAAGTTCCATCAAAACGCTGACCTTGTTATTGCTTGTCACTGAATGTACATCATAAGTGGTGAGAAAGAAACTCATGACCGTCTTTAATGCCTGACATTATAAAGAGAAGGACAGACTGTCCTTGAATAAATGTCCCACACTGATTTCTTGTGACAAATAGCCTCATCAACTGTGTTTCTGTTTTGTTTAAGTAGCATGAACATCAGGTTACGATGATTTAACACACTGCTTTCAAGTGTCCTTTGGCTCTTTCCTGTGATTGATGTTGAGATTTCTTTTGGATGAAAAAAACTTCTCTCATTCTTCTATTTTATGGCCCGGTTTTGGGATATAATATTTTGAATAAACTTCTCTGGCGATCTCAAGGGAATGCTATCTGAGAAAGTGTGGTATGAACAGTAATTTTGGAAGGACATATTTTAAACTCATAATGTCAGTCATAACTCCAGGAGAACATATTGCATTTCATAATTACAGCAAGTACGCCCATGTTCCAGTTTGAGTGATAATGTAATATGTGTCTTCGGGGCCTATCAAGGAAAATAAATGACCTGCCTGTGATTTAAATATTGTGTTTTTTCCTTTTTTAGACAGAATTGTGCCTCATCTTGACTGAAATAGTAGGATAGACACATATTTTAGACTTATTTGATTAACTGGACTAAAGGGAAAACATGTGATAATATATTACTCATTAAAACGTTATAATGGAATTCACAGGAATTTTTGAAATACTTTAGTCAGAATTGGTATTTACAGTAGCAACTATTCATTAAAGGACCCTTCGCAAAGACTTAAAAAAAAGAAAAAAGTAAAGATTGAAGCGATAGCCTGCCAGTCACAGGGTAAAGGTAAAGGTTTAAAGGTTTTTGCCAGGTTTAGAAAACGGGTGAAAATTTATATTCTTACTGTCTGAGCTGTAAATCCCATACAACCACCTTTTCACTATTTTTTAAAGTCCACCAACGTTCATAAATCTACTCTACGGCATGGTTTGTTTGTCTGACATAATTGTCATTCTGATTGGTGAGATCACCTGTCAATCAAGCTCCCGGCAAAGGGTCAGTTGCGTAACCATTTCTATTGTTGTCCAATCAATGTTTTTCAATGTAGCACCAGTTCCACACTGTTGATAGCCTAAAAATTATTAATTAACTTGTGACAGACACATCCAGCAAAACAATACATAAAGGTTTTTTTTTCTCGAAACAGAAGATCAACTTTCGAATCAGATCAAGTTTAATTTCTTTCATTTTTCATGTTCATCCTCCGTTTAGCTGGTCTACATATGCCCAATGGCGTGCACAATAAAAATAAGCTCTTTAAAGACACGGACATGGATTTCTATGCGTATTAATCATTACTATGGAAAAATTTGTTTAAATATATATATATATATATTTTTATTATTTTTCTTCAAGCAGGGACTTGGGTGCATGACTTTTAAAGCATGCGATTATTTGCATTATAAAAGGTGAATGTGCACTGAACCTATTATTAATTATAAAACAGTAAATATTAAATAGCTCTGGTCCTTGATGTTGATCAATAAATGTTAAAAATAATAAGGCCACAACTATGACCTTTTTACCTTGCTACTATTGGTATCACTGTGCAGCACCCATAGCTGATTGTTTTTGTAACAAAGCAAAATTCTAATAAAAAATGTAAAAACATTGTATCTTAAATATTGTTATTATCTCATAACAGTTTTATAAAAGCAAAAATGTCCTTCACACTATATTCATATTATGACAATCCCGTACCTTATCGCTTAAATAAATCATGTTGCGCTTGCATAGATTCCAATGTACACCCAATTTTATAATGAAAGCTATGCAAAGTTGTCACAAGGCCCCAGGTCGTCTTGCTGTTTTCATAATGAACGAGGCAGGGCTCCATTCTGTCGATTCAGCTGTCAGAAAGTAGACGGGGGGGTGCCATAGAGAGATGGTAATTAAACAGGCTGTAGTAAGTGCCGGGGGAGAGATAAAGTGGGAGAATAAGAAAAAGAAGAGGGAAAAAGCAGGACAACTGGGTCTAGAGGATAACAGCCCCGCAATACCATGCTGCCGGACCAGCCATGACAACTCTAATTGCACCCAATACAAAGCAAGAGTCCTGGGCAAAACTCTAGCCATGAGCTCCTGAGGTCTTCTCTGCAGTGTCCTTTCACTTGATCATCCTGGTGACACTTGAAACATCAATCAAAGCCTTTTGGGAAGCCTTCTAATGTGAAACTGACACAGTACATCAGATAATCAATGTTCAGATTTGGGATAAGTCATGTAAGGCTAGTATTGATTTACCTTCTGCAGCTATGGGCAGTTTGTGGTATTTTAGGAAATTAAATCATTGTAACACTGTTCACATTCTAACTAGTTTATTTTGTCTTTTAACAATTTGCAGCAGTGGACACACATGCATCACAGGAGTTCTAATGTTTTAACATTTTCTGTTCATGGACATGTCTACCATGCTGTCATTTCCACTATATTTCAAATTATATGTTGTATTATATGAAATAGAAATGACAGTTTAAACAATGACTTGCTGAAGCTATTTCAGAATTTTTAGCTAGTGTCTAAAAGTAGACACAATTAAGTAATATTTTTTCCACATTCTTCAGCCATTCTTCCTTGAAAGCGGAGTACATTCACTGTTTTGTGCTAAAACTAATTACAGTAATTGCACTAACAAATTTGGATAAAAATCGCTTTGAATCATTTTCATACAATAAATATTGAAAATGTGGTTATTGTTAAGTCTTAAATTATATTGAAAGTTTCAGTCTGAGAAAATGGTAAAACAACAGAATCTTTTCAAAACTTTTGGAAAATATCTAGAAGGCATAGAGGCATAGAAAGAAGGCATAAAAAAGTTTCACAATTTAATATAATTTTCTTATTACAAAATGAATATGTTGAAATCTGTTTATAATAAAAATCAACCTCTAGGACATAAAGTAGCAGAAAGACACAGTCACTAAATTCACTTGTGTGTTCATCAGTGACCTCACTGCTTTATTTCAGCCTCATCAATTCTTAAGACAGTGAATGTCATGCACATTAATGATCTTAAAATCTCATTCCTCCCACATGCTCACAGAGGGACCAGTCACTCATTGCATGAGGCATGGTAATGACAGACAGCAGAACAATGATGGAAATCGCCTCACCTCAATTAGACTCCAGCACTCAATCTGCATTTCATGCCTGTTTGTTTAGACAAATACACGAACAAGAAAAGCAAGATTTATGCCATTAATTTGCATAATACGGGATCTAGGGGATAACATTGTCAACAACCCTAATCATGTCATAAACTACAGTGACAAAAACAGAAAGCCTGTATGTTAGTTTTTCATTTTACCCTCAAAACTTACCAAAGGTGACTGTCTTTAGACCAATGATAATTTTGCCACGTTGTTTTAGTTCTACCTGTTATCAATGGGCTAGGTCTATATCACTCATGCCACCTCTGCAGTGAGCAACAACACTGAAGTAACCCAACAAACAAGAAATATTTGTTTATTAATAACAACATTGTAAAACTGTCTCCCAGTGACACACTGTCTGTCACTGTTCATGGTCCTGAAATGAGGAGGCGCGGTCATTCAACTTTGCATAATTTTCAAGAACCATAGCTTTGTATGCATACATTATTACCAATTTTAAATAATGTTATTTTATTTATTTGTTACAACAATTTAAAGGTGTAACTATTAATATAGTTCATTTCATTATCCAATAGCTTTTAGATTATGTAATTTAATTCTTCTATTCTAGTTTAATATGTAGAGACAGCTATAAGTAATCTGCCTCATACCACCTTATGCCACTGCAGAGGTGGCAAGAGGTAGTTCAATTTCCCAAAATAATATAAATGGCAATTGAAGCTGCTGTCAGAGCATTGTTTTAGCTTTCTGACCAGCTCGACACTGCAACATTGGCTTAAAAGTTTGAAATGGTGCCTTCTGTTTGACTGACCAATGGCAGATAGGGAGAGTGTTTTTGAAAACCTCTTTGATCAATCATTTGAAACAATCATTTATAATTATTGAAAGTTCATTTGGTGATGCTAGAGGTGCAGAAATTCTTCGGTTCTTCTGCTTTGAGTGCTAATGTTTTTTCATCAAACATTGCCTCAAGTTAATTAACAACCCTTATTTTCACCTTCTTTTCAAACTAAGACACTCTCTAGTCTAATTGACATCTAGGGATTATTAATAGAGTTTGACCTTAAAGGGTGTGAGGAAAGGCGCTGACTGCAGATCATGTTGATCCACTTGCTCAAGATCGAGTTTACATTTTCTCTGATCTCAGGTCAGCTACATGCTGCTCTGATGAGTTTGACAGTAATATCCTTAAGCATGTGTAGATGCATAACTAATTGGGTCATAAGGGGGCATTGCTTGCTCTACAATGGATAGTAAAACAAGGCCTTTGGAGTAATGTACTACATACTGTATGCACAGATTATACAAAATTTCTGCAATCTTTAAAACAGACGCATCTGGACATGAATGTGTTCTTTGATTCTAAATGAGCTAGTTCCGGAGTTTAAAATTTTAAATGTATGTGTAAACTTGATGAATCATGACTTTAGTGTGAAAATGACCCCATACTGGTTTTACACAAAAGAAATGTATGTATGCATGGTTGGCAAATGAAAAGCTTCATCAGATACAGACATTGTGTCTCAGAGAAATTGTGTCTCAGACAAATTAGACACACATCTTTTCTTCTGCTTAAATCTTACACCAATATATACACAAATCCACAGCACCAAAGATATAGAGGCAGTGTCCAGCTAAATGAAAGTGATGACCTTTTATCAGCAACACAATCATGAATTAAAACCTCAAATAAAAAGTTCATGACGCACACAAATCATGGGGCTGACAATACAGAATGCCGCAATGAGCTTGTGTTGGACACTCAAACTCTATTAGACTGGCTAAATCACTACATACATAGAAGTATGGGAACCTTATCTTTGAATAAGGTCTTGGATGATGTGACATCTTTAAGGTGCACCAGCTCCTTCAGCTCAGAGAACAAGAAGGGCAGGACACCTTATCTAATAACCCTGTAGAGCTCCAGCTGCAGTAGTTTGAGTTATTACCTGTCAACATTCCCGGGCCCCTGGGTTAGCACAGCCCCCTGAAGATTGCTTGTCCATTACAGAAAGGAGAAACACACAAAGGATACTGTGTATAGCTAGGTGTATAGTTAAATGTGCACAGTGAATTAAGTAAATCTGTTTTCTGAGCACCATAGAAATGTTGTGAGGTAGCAACATACACAATATCAATTTACATCATAAGTATGTCTTAATCGTTACATGACTTTACTACATGCTGTAAAACACATATGATTGTGCTGTCTTTTTTTACCTCTCCCACAAAACTACCACTGATAACGAGAGAGGGTGAAAAAAAGAGTAATTGATAGTCTTTGTTGTAAAACCCTTTACACAGGGCTTTCTTCCCCCAGGGATTGTCAGGGTTGCGACTGACAAACTACAGGAGACACAAAGCAGTGCATTGAGGAAAAATAATTGCAGACAGTCAGGCCTTTTAGAAAAAAAGTTTCATGGCATGATTTGTTGCAGGCTTCCTCTGTCTGGCTAGGTCTGTGACTGACAGCTTAGAGAGACTAAGGGAAGATTTTACTTTCATGGCCTTGTGCTACCATGTTGAAATAAAGTACGGTTTTGTGTTGAAAATGAGTCTGATCTGAGTGAACGATTTTCCTTCCCTTCATTCTGTGCCTGTTTTCTTTCTCTTTTTGTAATTGCAGCCTGGTTGGGGCGCTGTTCCAAGTCAATGCCTCCTAAATTTGTAAGCATTGCTCAAAACATTAACGGTTGAATTAAATGTTAGAATATTTTTCATGATTCACTTCATGCATAATTTAGTATTAGTCACAATGCTTCATTTCCTCTTGTATGATCAAATGAGAAATTGTTGCATCTCCTGCATTCTAATTCTAACGTCAATGAGTTGATATGCTTTCTCTTACCATGGTTTTCTCGCACTAAACTGTATGCCTGTGCACATACATGTACTGTATGGTTTTCGTGCTCTCTTGTCTTAAATTATGAAGCAAAATAGAGTAACCATAACCGCAAGTTATAAAAGTTAATATTAGTTAGTGAGGAAACAATAGCAAGTGAATAAAATTCATGTAGGGATTTTGAATTTACCTTATAGGGATATATTTTTCAGCAATTTAGCTTCAAAAAGTATAGGTGGATTATAAAACACAGACATACTGTGGTTTGTTGCACTGTGTGAGTGAGAACATCTCATAGACTTCAATTATTTTAAATTTACTTTTTTAAAGGTAAAGTTTTTTATCGTCTTGCCCTGCAGTGCAAGAGTGTTTGAAAATTGTTGCAATTATGTTAGTGGTACAGAAATTATACCCTTCACCTTTAAGAATTGCAAAGCCACAGTACATCACACTAGAACTAGAAAACAATCCTAAACAATAATAGTTTTAGATGCATTTTGTCTCATCCAGAGAGACACTCCACAGCATGACAAAATGTTGTGAAATGTGAAAACTGTCACTTTGGTTTACAGGTACTTCAGGTCAGGCGCTCCACCTGTGATCAACCCCCTCCAGACGCGTTTTCCAAAGGACACCATCATACCAGGGTCTTTTGCTGTCACTTTGACATGGACGCTGCCCAACCGCACCACAGGGGTTTTCAATGTCACCAGCCCCCTCCCGGGAGACTGGTTCCTAGCTGCACATTTACCAAAGGATGAAGGGAAGATCTCTGTCAAGGTGAGTCAATGAGAGGGTTTAACATCACTCAGTGATCACAGGTACAATTTCAAGATGAGAGATTAATTTTTCCTTTTATCAAGAGCTAATCTTGCAGAGCATGAAAAGTTCCTTTATCTTGGCATTTATACATTTATATCTGAAGCCGCTCGTTTTCGTACAATCAGTAAGAGTGTTTCATGGTTAGTAATTTAAAAAATAAGCTCTATGATTTCAGAACTAGTCATCCACACAGAATATACATTTCCTGTAGGCATTTCAAATACAACGGCATTTTTTTGTATACTGTCCTGAATATATAGCACTTCTGCTTCTAAAATTTGATTGGCCAAGCAGCATTGCAAGGGTACAGTGTTGCAAGGGTACTCTGATTGTCTTTGTTCACTATGTTGTTCCAGAGTTTGTTTGTGGTTTTGAGTGGGAAGTGGAGACTTGGACTGAAGTAGGAGTGGAATTTTTAGCATTAAAGTGCTGGTATTTTCTTGCACACTAGCAGGAAATGGTAAACCTGGAACAGAGCTGGAGTGTTATAGAATGCTTTGAGCAGGAGGTGAACATGCTGTCATTCACTTTACTCATAGTGTCTTTAAGTGTGTGCATGGCTTAGCAGGACTGATGTTTTGGATTATTTTTTTTTTTACAATTTTTGTTGACAGAGGAATGAATGGAGAAACAAACTGGCCATTTTTTGGCCAGTATCATACCACCAAGTTGTTGTACCTGCGGCCTTGTGCCTATGGCCTTATCATGTACAGAAATATATACAGTTCCACCAGTATTGCTTAATTTTAGTTTATATTTACATTAGTTTAAATGTGCTTTAGGAAATAGAAAATCTACACATGTAAATAAAGAAATTAGACACTTGTCCAGCTATTTGTCTCTGCAGGACACCAAAACAGGTGTGCAAAAACGCAAAATATCAAAGATCTGCTCATCTATTCTACTAAAAAACAGATATTTTACCCAGAAATGACAATTTACCCTCATGTTGTTCTGAACCTTATGTTGTGACTTTCTTTCATCCATGGAACAGAAAAGATCACAGCTAACAAAATGTATTTTAATTACAGAAGAAAGCAATTACTATTGTAACACAAGAGGTCAATCATGCTTCATAAGAGATGCGTAAATAATAGTGTGTCAGCAGTAGCTACAGTAAATTAGGGCCTAATAATGTCTCTTTGCGAGTAAACACAAATGTACAATGGGCTGTAGTATTTTTATTAGGGGTATTACTGCCTAGAGGGAAAATTTAAATAGGAGAAAATCAGCCAGTGGAAAATTTTTAAAAGACTCATGCTGCTGAGCCCACCCAGGATTCATATGGCAATGAGCTGCCCCACAATAGAGTCCATTTAATGGCTACATATACAGCTTTTAAATCGACTAAAAGTAAATGCGCTCAATGGGCAATGCAGTTTCACAAATTTCTGCTATGATTTGTACAACCTAAAGCCACGTGGAATATGGAGCAACTCTTTTGAACACTGGCTACTGTGCAATGTTTACCTCGATTCACTGTGTTCCTGTAGCTGTGCTAGCAAGGCCAAGATCATGAGTTTGATTCCCAGGTAACACACAACATAATAAAATGTACAGTATACCTTAAATACAATGTAAGTTAATTTGGACAGAAATGACAACCAAATGCATAAATGTACATTTATTTTACTAGGATGTGTTAGTATGCAGTACAAGTCTGACAGACTTAACTGACCCAAGACAGCGTTTTACGCATGTCAAAGTTACATCTAGTTAGCATATGTGGTACACAATATTTTTTAAGGTAATAGCTGGTTTGTGCCGTGAAGTGTGAACTCCGGGGGCAATAATCATCTATACACATATATTATACACAACCCCCTTGCACTTGTCTTTATTATTGTTCTTTATTTCTGCTACAGAGTTCTAACTGGGTACTTTCCACTGGTTTGTATTTGCATGTAGATATAGAGTACTGTACTTGTTTTCTCTGTTTCGTGGAGACTCACATCTGCTCTAATTGTGCTGCCATGCATAATTTAGCTAATGTCTGACAATTCTGTAAAATGGAAGAAAAGAGCTTTTTATTCTGTGGAAAAATAGGCCTAAAGTGTGATTATGAGCTGGCTTTATATTTGTAATAGAAAACAACAATAGCCAGAATTGTGTTCCTGGCTTCTACCACATATTTCCTAAAACTGTCAAGCAAAACTCGGAAATAAGAATTTTCTCCCTAAAGTCATATTGTAATTCATGCCCCTAAACAAAAAAAGAAAATCATTATTTACTTACCCTTATGTCGTTTCCAAAACCTGTATGACTTTTGAAATTTGGGAGGGTGGGGGGGATTTTAATATTAGCAGCTTGGTTCATGAATATTAATTAGGTGACATAACAATCGCCTAGTAATCATAACTAATAAAAGTACAGAAAAGTGTGCATTAGTGTGTTTTAATCAAAAGTCACTGCCAACTGGTTCTTAAATCAGTAATTTTTCATTTCTGTCTGCATTTTTTCTTTGCAATGCAATATGAAGCATTTAAAATGTAATGATTACTGCATAATAAGTAAGTGAACAATTTGTAAAAGGCAGAAGGATGTGGCACTTTTATGTTATTTTTACTTTCCTTTATTAAGCTTGCAAGCCTCTGAAAGTCCCCTTTCATTGCAATCATATGCAGAAGAGCTACCAGTACAATCATTTAATATTTGTCTTTAAGGGAGGCACACAGGTATAGAAAAACGTATGGTGTTTTTTAAAGTAAATAATGACAGAATTAAAAGACCTGCCTGGTCAAAAAGAAGAAATTAAATCTAACATTAAATCTAACATATGTAATGGATTGCATTTTAAATGGGTCCCACATTAAACCATAATCCCTACATATTGACTGGAATTCTCGGTTTCACCTCAGCACAAAAGCATTCCCTTAATCTCCCTTTACCATCTCCATCTCTGCCGAGCTTTGTCCTTTGCCTTTCTGACTTATCTCAGTGCCACCAGGCTCTGCACCTCAGCCTCTTTCTTTAATTAAGCACAGAAGGTTCAGTCATAGTGGAGGCCATTCTCCTGGATTAAGAGCAATAATTCTACACTGTGTACGCTGCATTTGAGCACACCGTTTTTCTCTGAGCGCACAGGGTCATATCGCCAGCCAATTAGACAGAGACAAAGCCTGGCGTGATGAAGGTCTCTGTCCTTTCTGTTGGTCTGGGGAACAGCAGCACCTGTGGAGCAAAGAAGCTCACGGCCGGACCTACTGAGATGGAATAATTGGTAGTGTGGAAACCAAGACAGTGGGTTCCCAGAGGAATCTATTTTTCATTTATTACGCCATAGTGCAATTGTGAGGGTTTATGTTGTAGTGAATAGGTCTGGTGTGCAACTGAAGGGATTTGTGGGCATTTGATAGCATCACAAACTGTTTCTGCCACAGTGAATTGTCACCAGGGAGGTTGACTGAAGCATTGCTGTGAGGCACTAATGGATCATGATCAATTTAATGGCTTGCATGCAGCTATATAAAACAAAATACACATTAAAGATATACTATAAGGACTGCTAGGGATTTAACTTGAAATTTATTGCTTCTGACTTAATGATTGTCATGTACCCAGGGTCCTAAATTAGCTCTCGCTGACCGGCTGGTAACTTTATTTGAAACTGCAACCTAATATATGGTTTGGTATGGTATTGCAAGAATGATACCCTGTAAGTAATGTAAGTAATTTGAGCAATTCAGATTACAGATATTCAAGCCATCTGCTATAGAAAACTTCACACATTTTCTAACAACTTAAAGCTTCAATGCAAACTTTTGCCTCTCTATCGCCATCTCTGTTTGAAACGTAACATTGTAAGCTATTTGTAGAGTTATTTTATTTACATGGATAACAAGTTTAAATTGTAAGCATTTGCCATAAGAACAAGCTTCAAACGTTCCACCATCCTCAGCACACACGAAGTAGCCATGTCTTCTTCCTTTTGTTTATGGACATGACATAATCATGCAGGTAAATGACATCATTTTTGAAAATAGACATTTCCACAACTTTACAGCTTAAATTATAAATCTTCAATCAAATTATAAGCTTACAATTAAAATCAGGGTTTGGTTAAAAGGCAGCTTTGAACACTGATGTTTTATGCTCAATAACATTTTTATAAGTTTAACTATTAAAAAAAGTTACGTATTGCAGCTTTAAGAAGATATCTTTCGTTTTTCCCAAACTCATCGTAAAGACATGTATAGTATTTCCACATTAAGCCATTAAATTCAAAATATGAGGAACAACTCACAATGTGTCCTCACTTTTTGTGACAGGTGCAGAGACAGAGACTGACTCAACTCATACATGATGCTGTGAATGACACAATGACAGGCACTGTTTTTAACAAATAGGTGAAGAAAAAGTCAAATAGCATCATTGTGATAGAAAAGAAAATATATTTTTAATAAAATCAATGCAAAGTACAAGTTCATTTTTCAGTGAAAAGTTCTGTGGCTACAAAAAAACTAAATCCAATCTTGGAATTCTCATCATGGTTGTAAACTGCAGTGACCCAAGTACAAGCCAATAACTGACAGTCAAGTAACAGCTTGCTAGATCGCAGTACACTGGACACATGGTGCACAGAGGTGAATCTCCACAGAGCAAAGCTGCAGTGGCCCTCAGCAAAGTGCAAGTCTGTTCTCTCTGCTGATGAGCTCCACAGTCTCTGTGAGGCTAATCAGGGAGCAGTCGGACTCTGCTCTGCAGGCACACAGTCACAGAAGCAGATGGCCAATTGTAGAACAAGAGAGAGAGAGAGAGAGAGAGAGAGGAAGAGAGGAAAAGGAAGGATGGGGGGTGAGTAGGAGTCAAGCACACAGCAAAGACTACCCGGCCTGCTCTGCTGGATGGAGCTGCCACACAGGATAAGCAAGGACCAGAAGCGGAGCATCCTGACAGTTCGCCTTGCACTAACTAAACTTTTGGTGTAAATCAATAAACTAATTGGAAACTGTCAGCACTTGGAGATATGTTATCGTTCAGTGCATCTGTGTTGTTTTGGGGTACGGTCTATGCAATCGGGGAAGGGGGTTGTCATTTTTGTGTCTGCTTATCTCTGTATTGAATTTCCTTTATTAAGGATAATAAATAAGCCACACTCACAATGCAATCTAACGCACTCACAATGCAATCTAAATTTTGTGAGTTATTAGGGTGTGTTTGGTTAGTTAATTAAGTTGATGTTTAATAAAATGCCTGTTGTAATTTCTTTATAATTTATTCTTAGTCCACAAAGATCTTTTTTGGGATAAAAACACACATTGTCTGTAAGGCCAGATAGCTCTAGTACTTAGTAATTTTGTTCTCATTAAAAAAGTTTAACCCCTAAAGAAATGAATAATACTTTTGCCAAGTATGCTTAAAATGTTGTACACTCACATGAGACGCCAGTCATATCAATATTCTAATAAAAGCTGTTTTTGTTTACATGGGCAAGTTCCCTCATGTGGATCGTTAGGTTGATATCACATGACCAGCCAAAAACAACATCATTACTAGTCCCACCTGGACATTATGTTTTACTGGGCGTCCATGGTATTATGTGCAATACTTGCATATCATTTACACATGGTTTATAAATAGTATATATTGTCAATAAGTTATTTTGATTATTTTAATAATTTTGATACATTTAAAAAATATAAAGAATAAAAGGAAAAGATTTTAGAAGCAACACTGCAGGCACACACTAATCATAATAACATTTCTAATAAATATGAGTATTTTTTTAAATGTGATTTATTTAAATTAAATGATAACAATAAAATAATTTGTGATTTTTTATCACTATTATTTATTTAAAATAATGTGAAAAATTTTTAGCTTAACATGCAAAACAACTGCAAGTAAGGCATTTGTAGTTTGACTCTCCTTAAAAGTATAAACACTGTGGTTATGTGTGTCAAAACGCTGTTTGTTTTAGCTTTCTGACCAGTTTAACATAGCAACATGGCTCTACCAATACCATGAATCAGGGACAGGGCTATCTGTTTGTCCAATCAATGTCAAATCTTCTGTAAGCTGATCTAAGTATTACCTGTGTGATAATATCCCGTCCTTCTATCACTACAATTTTTCCAAGCGTAAAGTCAATGCAAAGTGAAGATGGATAGCTACAACCTCTCAGCTGTTGATGTAGGAAAGCAGACCTTTCTCGCTGATGTATTTCTGGACCTGTTGTTGCTCTGATGAAAGCAGAGAGCTAATGCACAGGACAGATAAGGAGTACTGTGGGAGATGTGCAGGGGAACACCAGGCTTTACCAGTAATGAGAACATGGATCCCCACGGTTCTGTTCCTTGACAAATGTTTTTCATACCAGGCTGAAAAGCTATGCTGGAATGCTTTTGTGACACATATGCAGAGGGTTCATGCACAAGAACATTTTTAAGTGCAGATGTGTCATATTTAAAGAGGACGGATTGCAAGGGTTTTTGACTAGGCTGTTGGTAACATTACCAGACACATATTGGGAGGCCGTTCCCAGAGGAATTTTATTGCTCAATCTTTGCTTTTTTATTGCTCCAAAGACTAATGGAGTTCCCAGTTATATCAGATATTTATCCTAAAATATCCCAGAAAAAAGAACACAAATGTGATTATTGTTATTGTATTATTATCTAAGATACAGAACTCTCCATTTGCTCTCCATTCCCATTGCTGTCCAGGAGAAACAACTGAGATATTAAAGAGATTTCATTATTTGTATTTTCCTTGGGCTGTGATCATTTTCTCGTTTAGTTATAAGTGTTTGCACAAAAGAGAACTAGTCATGTTGTGCCATAAGCAACAACATATGGGCTCCTCCTTCTCATTCTGCGTGAACAGCATGTCACAGATATTATTCCTCGCACAGCTGGAGACTGTGACAACAATCCGCTATCAATTACATGTGCTGTTTGGGTCTCTGCAAACTTGCACAGAGGGCCATAATTATTTGACTAGTTGCTTGAGATTGCCAAATTCAGCCTCTGAAAGGGGAAGCAATTATTTGTTGTATTTTACTTTCCCTCTCTTCCTTTTGTCTGCACTGTGTGAGTTGCTAACATCCTCCTAATCAAATCAGATCAATGAGAAATTGGGAGGATGCTGAGGCATACCCAGTTGACAAATCTTGCATGTCAGAGACAATGCAAAAGCAGGGGATGGGTGGAGGTGAGGTGGGGGTACAAAGGCAAGGCCATGTCTGCCTCCTCCAGCACCAGCTGTGCCTGGGCTTTATGTATGCAACCATGTGCAAACAACAGGTGGGACTCCTTCTCTAGTTTGTTATTTAATGGTAGCGGTTTTGGTTTTTCATCCTTATTATCCCACCTACTACCCAGTGGCTTGTGCTGGACTCCTGAAATGAGGAGGTCTCCTCTCTGGGTCTGTTTTTTTAACACAATAAGTTCATGTTCCATTTGACATTTGCACAGTTTCTGCATTAAAGGCATATGAACAGCATAATTATCATTATTAATAAGCATCCAATACTATAGTATTATTGTATGTTTAACATATTATTTACTAAAGCACAAAAAGTGAAAGTGTGCAGCTTTTAGTTTAAATGCTATTTCTACTTGATCTGAGGCTTAAAACATAGTTTTATTACAGCAGATTTTTTAATTAAATAAAACTAATTTAGATATCACCAGGTTTCTTAACAAAACATTTTTACAGTGCAAATTCCATCAAGTCTAATTAAGTTTATGTTGTAACTGTTTCGAAAATAATTAATTCAGGAAAAACTCATGTTCCATGTAGCTTGTGTTTGTTACTACTACTGTAACTGTTGTTTTCACCTTTTTCAAATCATTTTCTCAGATCCTTGGTAAACAGTGTCAGTATATGGACGTTTATTTAATTTAAACCAGCTCATTTACGCAAAATAATTTCAGATTTCAAATTTACAGAAGCACTGTTCATTGCCCTACCCTTTGTTACAGAGGAGACACCCGCGTCGCCTCCTACGTGTCACCAGAGGGAACCGTCACCTGAATATTGATTCAGTTTCTGACTCCATTTCCCAAAAGCCTGTTTGGTGCACCTGGACATCACTAGCCACTCTATTTAAAAATACTCATCTGTATGACTTTTTGTGAAGTCTTGTTTTGCCATGGCAACGTTACTGAGCGTTTTCCCATTGCATTTGGTTATTATGTGTATGACCCCTAGATTGATTATTGTTGTTTGATTGTTTGCTGCCTGCCTTGATTACTGTTTTGGAAATTGTTACTGATTGTTTGCTGCCAGCCCTGATCTTTGCCTGTGTCACGTTTCTGCCTTGGTTATCCCCTATTGCTTAGTTTAGTGGCGTATTTGACCCTAGCCTGTTTGACCATGATTAAAGCCCCTCAGACACCTAGCCATTTGCTTCCTACAGTACCGTCCTTCCTACTATTAATCCCTCGCTTTCCCAGATAAGTATGATGGTAACCCTTCTAAATGCAGAAGCTTCCTTTTGCAATGCTCCCTGTTCATTAATCAACAGCCTGCTCTATACCCAACAAAGAATAGTCGTATCACTTTTGTCTGCTCGTTGCTTTCCCGGAAGAGCCCTAGATTGGGCAACGGCAGTATGGAGGGTGAACGAATCAGTTTTTCCCACCTTCTAGCTCCTCCTTCGTCAATTCAAGGATGTTTTCGGGCACCAGTCTAAGGGAAAGAGTCCAGGAGAACAGCTACTTTCACTCACTCAGGGGAGACTGAGTATGCAGCTGAGTATGCTCTAATGTTCTGCACACTAGCAGCGCAGATGGAATGGATTGAGGATACCCTTAAACTTGTTATGTGCACAGACTTTTATTGTGAAGTTTTCTGTGTGGTTCCAGGTTTTCTGTTTTCACACTTCCTGTTTAGTAATAATCATCACCTGTTTCACTCTAATTAGTCACCCTATTTAAGTTCCCTATTTTGATGTTCAGTTTGTCGGTTATTGTGGATGTGTGTTGGATTGTATGTGGTTTTCTCATTCCTTGTGATTCCTTGGATTATCTCACTGAGCTACACTGCTGTGCATCTGTTGTTGACATTGCTACTATTTAACGGTTAGGTGTTTGTGTTACGGTGGTGACTGACGGTTGTGTTTATAATGACAAAGTGGAGACACGGAACTAAACAATGAACGATATTTAATGAAAGGTAAACATAAAGCCAACACAAACACTAACCGTAAGACAGAAGGGCGACAACAGATGCTACAGCAGTGAGTAGAACCAAAAGACAAAACACAGTGAAGAGATAATACAAAAACCAGAGCGATGTATCCAAAAAGGGTAATCCAAAAGAGTAATCCAATAGAGAGCATAAATCTAAAACCAGGCAAACCAAGAATCAATACAAAGACAATGAAAACCTTGAAGACTAGAAACACCAAACTACTCCAAACAATAACCCACGACCTGAATGACGATACTACGAACTTAAATACACAAACTAATCATACAAACACAGGTGAAACCAATAACACAAAACAGAAAGTGACATAAAACAACAGTGACATCATTACTCGCGGCAGAACCAAACATCATAATAAAAGTCCCGAGCTCCTCGCTCGTCGCGGGAGTTTGACTATGTTACAGTTTGTATGCTTTCTTTATTAAATATCTTTTGCTATTTATCACCGCGTCCTACTCCTTCGCCCTAGTTCCGCAACACTAACAGTAACAAAACTGCTATATCGGGGGATTAAGACCTTGCATTTATTATAGGGGTCTAAACGAAGTCACTGTGAAATTTCATTATCCGCACCCTTTAGTCCCAGTCACACTAAAACAATTGAAAAAAGCAAAATTCTTTACTAAATTAGATTTATGAGCAGCTCTCCTTCGAGCAGCCCGTGGTGCGCGATGCGGGTCAGGTCGGGTAGCGGCGCGTCGAGGTCCGCGTGACCGCGCATGGTCGCGAGTCCTTCCTCCGTCCGGCTCTGACGGGTGGTCAGGTGCTCAACCAGTACCTGCTGGCGGACGCTTACCTCCGTCAGGCGCCGGAGTACCTCCTCCATCTTTCCGGGGGGGAAAGGCACGCCGTTCTCCTCTGTAAAAAAACAACAACAAACGTTTAGTGGGGTGCCGCCTACCATTGTCGGTGACTCTTCTTATGCCCGCATTCTCCACCAGTTGTCACGGGTGAAGAATCACACGACAAGGCAGGCGGTGTGAAAATACCCCGGAGGGTGGATTTATTGTGAAAAAGGTGCGTGTAGTGCGTGGGGGAAGCAGCCGGGCTGGCTGCTGGTGCAGGTGCTGGCGTTGGTGCGGCTGGTGCGGCTCGTGCTCGGGGTTGCGTCCCTCCTGGCGGCGGGAGTGTGCGGTGGCGCAGGCTCCTTTAAACGGCTTTTGGCCACTCGCTACTCCCTGTATGCGCGGGGGACACGCAACGATACTCCGGCTGGTGGCACTTGCAGACTTTGCTTCCGAGCCAGTCTTCCTCTCCATCCAAGTCTTTTCCTTCCTCTCCCTCTGGGCGGAAGGTGGCGGCGTTTTGACGCGTCGCAGCTGTGCCCGGTCCACCCGTGATGAGCTCGGGCAGGTGCGGCGCGTCCGTTGCCAGGGCGACGCTGATTGCCCCGGTGTGCCTCGTCACAACATCTTGTCATTCCCTTTGGTTTAGCCAATAGTCCCGCAGTTTTCCAGTCATTTATGAATGATGTCTTCTGCAACATGCTAGAAAAATGGGTGATCGTCTATATAGACGTAGACCAGCGTTTTCTGGGCTTTGCCAATTTTTACTATTGTTTTATTAGAAACTTTAGCACTGTAGCAGCTCCATTAACATCTCTTACAAAAAGAGCAACTAACAGGCTATCATGGAATCCTGATGCTACCAGGGCATTTGCTGAACTTAAGTCCTGTTCACTTTCGCCCCCATTCTCCGTCACCCTGACCCTGAACAACCATTTATAGTAGAAGTAGATACCTCAGACATTGGGGTTGGTGCTATTTGGTCTCAAAGACATGGAACACCATCTAAAAAGCTAGCAGTTTTTCTGTGCCTTCTTTTCGCGCAAACTCTAATTTGCAGAACGCAATTATGATGTCGGTAATCGAGAACTGCTAGCTATAAACTAGCATGAGAAGAATGGCATCATTGGCTGGAGGGGGCAGTACACCCTTTTACTGTTATTACGGATCATAAGAACCTGGAATATCTTCAATCTGCTAAACGTTTGAACCCAAAACAAACTAGATGGTCATTATTCTTTACATGTTTCAATTTTACCATAACTTATCGGCCAGGTACCAAGAACACGAAAGCCGACGCCCTCTCTCGGCAAGTAGAAGAACTTCCTAAACCCACTGTCCCAGAGAACATTATTCCTAAAACCCTTCTAGTCGCCCCTGTACAGTGGGATATCCATACCGAGATTCAGAACTCTAACAATCAGAACCCACCACCCCCGGAATGTCCAGAAAATCTCATCTTTGTCCACAAAACATTTAGGAAACGTCTGCTCACCCTGGTTCATTAGACACCTAATTCTGGTCACCCTGGTATCAATGCTACAGTGAACCTCTTAAAGAACCGTTACTGGTAGCCCACCATTACTACAGACACCATCCACTTCATCCAGAACTGTTCTACATGTCAAACTACCAAACACTCCAAACAAGCATCTGCTGGACTCCTTCAACCCCTACCCATTCCCCACTGCCCCTGGTCACACATAGCCATAGACTTTATCACTGATCTCCCAAACTCTCTTGGTAACACCACAATCCTCACAATAATTGAAAGATCATGCCGTCTAGTTACTTTGCCCAAATTCCCAACTGCCATAGAGACAATTTTGTGTTCAGATTTTATGGTTTGCCTGATGACATTGTGTCTGATAGGGGTCCCCAATTCTCCTTTGGTGTATGGGCATCTTTCTTTAAGCATCTAGGGGTGAACATAAGTTTGACATCTGAGTATCGTCCTCAGTCAAACGGACAAACGGACCGTCTCAATCAAGAGATCATCAGATTCTTACGCTCTTATTGTAACCAGCACCAATCCGACAGGAGCAGGTACCTAATGTGGGCCAAATATGCCCAGAACTTACTTGTCAAACCAGCTACAGGAATGACCCCTTTCAAGTGCGTTCTTGGATTCCAACCACCCTTATTTCCTTGGTCCGGTGAGCCCACAGAACTATCCGCTATAACTGACTTGCTCCAGTGCAGCGAGGAGGTTTTGGGAGAGAGCACCTTCAGCATACTGTTCGTCGCCAGACCCACCAAGCCAACCGCCATCATCGTCAGGGTCACGTCTAAGCTCCTGGACAGTGGGTCTGGCTTTCCACCAGGGATTTATGGCTTTGGCTCCCATGCAAGAAACTCAGTCCTAGGTATGTGGGTTCATTCCAAATTTTAAGAATAATTAATCCTGTGTCTGTTCGTTTGGAACTGCCTAATAATTACCGCATTTTTCCACGTTTCATGTATCTCTGATCAAACCTGCTGGTGAGCCGGTTGGAGGTCTGGAGG